>CAUYTI010013156.1:0-20554 GCA_963575145.1 Galago senegalensis
TCCCAGCTACTTGGGAGGCGGAGGCAAGAGACTCGCTTGAGCCCAGGAGTTGGAGGTTGCTGTGAGCTGTAATGCCACGGCACTCTACCCAGGGGGACAGCTTGAGGCTCTGTCTCAAAAAAAAAAAAAAAAAGAAAATCAAGTTTATGTCACATTACCCATGTACTATCTATTTTAAATTTATAGAATACAATAAATTGTCTAGAAGAGTTTTATGTAGTAATGATAATCTGACTTAAAGAACTTATAAATATTGTGGGTTTATTTCTTGACATAAAAATTTGAAGATATGTAAATGTGGCTGAACTATGTATAAGAATTTTTAGTAGTGATTAAAGAGGCGCAGTATATGAAACTATCACAATTTGTTTAGCCAGCCTTTTACTGATGGACATTTTGACTGCTCTCTGTCTTTTGCATAATAAATATATCCGCAACGAATAACTTTATATATGAGTCATTTCATTTATATGAAAGTAATATAGTGTTTACATATATATATATTATTTTTTGCTAAAATAATGTGAGATTGCCTTCCATAGATATGCAAATTTTACTCTTGCCAGTAATATGAGTCCTTGTTTGGATTTACGCTCCTCAAGACTAAGAATTATCCAGCTTTCCTATTTTTAACAGTTGAATGGATTCAAAATGGCATGCCAGAGTAATTTAAATTGAATGTTTTATTTCAAATGAGATTGAACTTTTCATATGTTTAACAGTCATTTGCATTTTCTTGTGTGGAGATGGCCTCCTTGTCATTATCCTTTCTCCATTATTCTGTTAGCTTTGAGTATTTTTTTATTTCTTTATTAAAAAGATATTACAATCTTATTGAATCCAATTTTCTATTTTTTATGTTATAATTTGGAAATATTTCCTTATTCATTTATTTGCTTTTATGTTGCTTTTTTGCCATCTACTTATGTAGTTGCCTTAAACATTATTTTAATGGCTTATGAGTCTTGCCTTATCCTTATAAATGCCTTTTCCATCCTGATATTACTTTTTAGACATCTCAAGCTTTCTGTCAATACCTTTATGGTTTCATTCTCAAAGAACAATTTTGAATCATTTGGTTCATTTAGATTTGTCTTCCTATTATAAGTGAGATATCAATAGTATTGAATGAACTTTTCCCCACTGTCTATCAAGTTAGTACAGAACTTTTCACTAAACCATTCATCTTTTCATTACTTATTAGTAATGCTATTTTATCATACACTAGACTCCAGTATATACCTAGGGTGATTTTTAGACTTTCTAGCATGAGACGTTGACTTTCGATTTACTTGCCATTATGACATGACTTTATTTATTGGCACTATTGAGAAGGTTTCACTATATGGTAGCTTTATCTCCCTAAACACAAATCTATTTTTTTCAGTTTCCAAATGATTCTTGCTTTTTTTTCTTTACATAAATATTATAATCAGCTTGTTTACTTACAACCTGAGAAAAAGTTGGGCTTCTGTGCTGTTGGTACCATATTAGATTGTAGAGTAATTTACAGCAAATATCACTATGTTGTTGAACAACAGGACAAACTTCAGATGCCTTTTCATCTGTTCTAATCGTCTTTTGGTACCTCAGGAGCATTTAGAATTTCTCTTTATATACATCTTGACACTTCTTATGTTTATTACTAAGTATTTTATCTATTCTATTGATGTTTTTTTCTTTTAAGATGTGCTTTAACTGGATTTTGTTTGCATATATGACGGATATTATTTTATATATAAATAATTTGTGCCTAGACCTTTATAAAAGTCTTTTATTATTGATGATAGTTTTTAAAATCATTCCCTTGAGTTTTCAAGTATACCATCATATTTATCATCAGCTTCTTCTAAATTTTAGATTATGACTCTTTTCTGCTTGTCTAATGTCTTGGCTATTTCCAAAACTGTATAAATAGGACTTGTGATTACAAATAACATAATTATTCATCCAGCTTTTTTCTTTTAAGTACGATGGTGACTATGAATCTATAATACACTAATAGATACTTTATGTCAGTGAAATATACATATTTCATAATTTTTAATCAAAAAATTTCAAATAGCTTTTAAATATTGAAAGAAATTCTCATATATTTTTTTCCTTATTTTATTAAAATGATAAATTATAAAGATGTTATTTCCTAATAGTGGTTCATACTTATAGTCCTAGAATAAGTTTTTTGGTTATAGGAGAACTGTACTTTTTTTTAGCCAGTCATTATTGTGTTTGGTGTCAACTATATGCCCACTTCACTGGAAAAGTATAGAGCATTTTATTCTTTTCCTATGCTTTAAAACAATTAAAATGGCATTGGAATTTTTTTTTAGTGTATTATGCCCTTTGCTTAATACTGGGATCCTTTTGAATGGTCAGCAGTTCTTTCTGACTAGTCTGTGCTAATGTGATTAATATTTTGATTATTATCCCAACCACCATCATCACAAAACTATATGGAGGAACTTTGGGAAGAAGCCTGATAATCTCAGTGGAACATCTGCAACCCCTCTATTCTTCACTGTGACCCTCAGCAAAGTGGGGAATTTTGAACAGACCTTCAAGTTCCTTTCCTCCTGCTGAAATAATACCTACACTACAGTCAGTAGAATCTCCTTTGATAACTGGGTTTAGATTCCTGCAGGCTTTAAAGCTTTCCCTATGCAAAGTCTAGGTGAAATGGATTTTCTAAGATGTCCAGTATCATTTAAGAATCATTTGTATGTATTTGGGCACAATTTTTGATTATACTAGGAATTTTCTCCTATATGGCCTGAGTTAACGCCTTTAAAGTAATTAGCATAGTGCCTGACACAGGGTAAGTATTATTACTGGTGTTACCATATCGTTCAATTTTCACAAAACTCCATGTAACATGAAATTGAGAAAATTATGAGTCAGAGTTCTTAAAATGACTTGCCAATATCACACCTTTAGAATGTGGCAGCATTACTTTGCCAACTCAATCTTTCCACCCTGAGAGAAGTGCTTTTCCTACTAGGATGTCCTTATAAGTTGAGGGCCATGTATATAAATGGAGAAATAATGCCTTTTTTATCCTTAATTTCTAACTGAAACTAACATACTTCCTTGTTTTATGAATGTGTGCACAATGACTGCAATAGTACTAAGGCCTCACTTTAGCACCAATAGAAATAAAAATAATTTTCTATCATATCAGAGATATTCTCTATATCTTGAGATAACATTTATGCTTACCACTATATTGAAATTGCGTTAACTTTCAGACCTGCTGTTTGAACCTAACACTTGGGGTATTAATAAAATTTAGAATTCTATAGTTAGTTCTTTGCATTCCTAAATATTTATTTTATGGATTGTTTTGAGAAAGACATCCATAGGTTTTACCAGATGGCCAAAGAGGTTAATGGTACAAAAATGATGAAGAATGCCCGCTGAACAATTCTGTGATTGTATGGCCCTTCCTCCTACTCTGTATTTTTAACAGTATTTCACTAAGGATATATCATTGTGGGGTGAATGCTCCCAATGTCTCATTCAAAGGAAATCTGAGACATCCGCACCTGATAGCTGGCATAGAGTGTGCTGAATTCTTTAGCTGGTGGAATAACCAGATGGATTTTAATTGCCTGGTGAAGGGATAATTTTCCCCAGGAAATCCCATGCATGTTGATGCAGCCCGGTGAGCTCGTCACAAGGCAGCAACATTTGCCAAGCTTTTCAGCCTGGCTGCAAACATGGTGCTTTTCAAAGGGCTCCTGTGACAACATCCAGCAAAAAATGTAGTAAATGCCTTCCTCTGATTGGAGTAGAAGTGAAATAAATAGGCAGTGCTCGAGGGAAAGCTGCGGACAATGCCCTGCCCACGGCTCGGCAAGCTTATCAGCGAACGCACAACCCCTCTGCAGAATGGACTGCCCTCAATGTAATCTGGCGCTTCCCTCTGGAGACTGGCCAGAATGGGGAAATGATCAGAGGGTTGATGGATTGGGATATAGTCTGTCCTCCTTTCAACATGTCCCTGCAACACAGCATCTTCACATTCCCTTCATTTGGAGTGATTTCTCTTCTTGATGTCCTGATAGTCAAATCTGGGCTTTTCAGAGTCTTCAGACTTTAGTATATGTGAAGACAAGAGCACTGATACACAGGAAGTGTTTATAAAAATGTGAACACTCTGCTGTTAAACAGGAAGGGACCAGGAGTGGGTAACTTTTCCATAATCTAAGACTCAATTTAGTTGATTGGAATCATCAGTTTGCTTTTAAAGGTGAAGAGAATTAGTATTCTTTAGGTTCTGCTTAGGCATTTATATATACCAGGGTGTGTCGATCTCACATCTAATCTTCATATCTACCTATTATTCTCATTTTTACATATGAGTAAATGAGTCTCAGAGGTTAAATACCTTCACCAAGGTTACACAGCTATTAGGAACAGAGCTGTACCTTCAACTCAGTTTATCTGCTGCTGAACTATCATCTTTCGGTCATATGCTTTTATAGATTAAACATGCACTGTAGTTTTCACAAAGAGAGAAAGATGAAATCTTGAAATGCTTCTTAAACTAGATCTAAAAGAGATGAATCAAAGTTGAATCAGTGTAAGCAAAGTGAGTGAGTTTTTAAAAAGAGAACGGTACTCCTAGAAGAATTTCTTCACAACAATAGTATAAAGTTTTTCATTTTAACCTGAAAGCTAGCATTTTACTTTGCTGGTAAGTTTCTGTTCATACCTCAATCAAATTAAATTAGTTTTTCTCACACAGCAATTTGGAGAAATATCAGGCCCATTGGGATCAAGTGAAAAACAGATGTGAAATAATATGCATTTTTCATGTGCCCCCAAGGGTTGTGACATTTCCAATTTAGTGACACTCTGGGGCAAGAAAAACATGTCTACAAGCATGAAACCAAAGCTCTTAGTCCTACAATTTTGTTGCTAGAATGAGCTTGTTTAGGTAGGTGGAGGATTTCACTGAATATCTTGTTTGGAAATTTGCAAAGCTTGGACCTTTTTATACAATTGATCATTTACGACAGCCAGATATTTCCTTGCTTGGGAAACAGCTGGCTCTTAAAAATGCTGCAACATTAACTCACTTACTTACCCATACCTACCAGGATAAATAATGTTATGCTGTCAAAGAGTTTCGTGTAACAAATCTTATCTCAGCTTTTACTCAAACATGGGCATTAATAAAATGAAATGATGCTAAGATATCTAGATTATCTTTCCCACATGTCTGGCATAAGATTTATGTAGTCATTAATTAAGCAGAAAATTACTGAGTGACCCCTGGCTATCTGGCATTTGAGTACCTGGACATTTTGAAGGGCAGAAAGAGGTTTCGATAAAACCTTTCACACAAACTATTGATCTTTCAGTTTTATGTTTGTTGTGTTATTTGTATTTTTCTTTGGTTGTTTCAACCAAGTATTAAACACCACAGCTATCTTTATCCCATAGAGATGTTTTGGGACCCCTTGGCTTTTGGTGGCTTTTTTGCAGTTTAAATATTTGCTCAACACTGGGGATTCAGCTCTAAGAAATGAATGGAAAGATGTTTGAAATAATTATGTACCTATCCTTTCACTACTTACCTGCTAATAATGCTGTTGCCACCCAACCAGGTTTATCTCCCCACTGCCCAAGAGGAAGCCAGAGACAGCAGAGTTTTGGCGCAGAAAGAGTCTAGTCCACATAGTGCTCAGCAGGGAGACAGGAGGAACTTCTCAAAGCCGCTGTCCTGGAGAATTTGGGAGACAGAGTTTTCAGGAAGGACTAAGCCAGTGGTTCTCAACCTTCCTAATGCAGTGGCCCTTTCATACAATTCCTGTGGGTTGCAACCCACAGGTTGAGAACCACTGGACTAAGTGGTGAGGTTTGCTAATTGGCTAGGATCAGGGCAAAAAGATAGGGGTGTGGAAATCATCTACTTCTGCTGCTTCAGTTCTGGGGTCACAATTCTAGTTGAGTCAATGTGTTGGTCTGGTGGATCAGCCAATCTACTGGAATGCAGAACCTGGAAAATATCGCAAAACCTATCCCTCGGTTTTGAGTAGGCGACGTTAACTCCAGAGAAAAGTTAAGAATCTTTAAGACTGCCAGCTATGTGACCACAGAGTAGCAGATAGGGGACAGTGGCTAATTACTATCATTATTTTTAGCTGTGCCTGTGCCTTATTTTTAGCTAGACCCTTACCCGAGTCCTTGCCCTGTACCCCATTGTTAATTTCTAAGGACAGTTTCAAAACCTGTTTTGGCTTTTACCCAATTTTATTCCTGGGGTGTGAGCACATGAGGAGGGAAAAGGCAGGCTAGTGCTCTGGCTGCTTCTGGCTGAGAAGGGACAGAGTTAGGCTTCAGACTAGGGTAAGAGTGAAACCACTCTTGTAGTTAGTGGCCAGTATCCACGGTAGATGAGTTTCCGGTTCTAAGGCTTGCATGCTGAGAACATTAGTATTCTTATTCACAGCCTTGTCATAGTGCTGAAGTGAAGAGTGAACTACAAGATAGGTAATATCTAAATTTAAGAGCCCCCATAGAATTGATCTGAAGTTCTGGGCAATATAAGTGAATATTCCTGAAAACCAATCAGGTGAGGGGGTCACTGGCAGAGTCCAAATATACCCACACAGCTTGTTGGAAATTTTTCTATTTGGGTTTTAACTCTTCCTGAGGTAGAGCAGGTAGTGTTCAATACTGCACAGACTCCCTCTTATTTGGCCCACAGGAACTCTAGCTCAGCCTGGTTATCTGGGAGTACTTGGGATAGTTGAATGATCTATCTGAACCTTAAGGCTTTTTGGAGTTCCTTTCACACAGAGCCCTAGAGTTGAAGACAGATTTCTAATCACATCTCCATGGCATATACACTGTACATGGGATGATTATTTTTGGTAAGGTTTGTCACATATCAAAATTCTAAATCTAGTCTTTCAACCTCAAGTGAACCACATTTCTGTCCAGTACTGGAAATCAAAGTTGTGTGCTGAAGCAAGGAGAATCAACACAAATGCACGAGTTATGCACACACCAAACCACGGTCAGCTCATTCCCTGCCTGGGAATTCAGCCTCGACGCTGAGAGGAAAGCACAGGACTTTAACTATGCGGAAACAGCTTCTGTCTTTATCCCCACCCTGGTATCTTTATTTCAGATCAAATTGGATACTTGTTCTTCAATTCTGTGAAGAGAATTTTTAAGGCTAGACACACATTGTTACATGTTCTTTGAGTTTTGAATTTTTTGTCAATAAACATAAGAAAATTATTTAGAATAAGATCTCTAAAATCCATTTTTTAATTGAGGACTCTTTAATTTAAAAGATCCATTTGGGGGGCCATTAATTTTAATAATAAAATTCAAGAGTATTCTTCTAGACAGACTCTGTACTCTCTGTCCAGTTGGGAAGAAAATCTCCAGACACATTCATACTATATTATTATAGAAAAGCCAATCAAGATCCATGAAGGAGTTGAAATGCCTCCAGAGAGGCCATACACTCCAGAGGAGTAAGAAGGCATTATACACGCTTCAAATACTCATCAGGGCATCTTCTGGTGCCAGAAAATGTTTCTCTACTGTAACAGGTCCAAGCACCGTGGGTTAACAATGACCTACCAGTAGGGACGTGCTGGCTGGACAACTGAGAATGGTTTTAGGTCATGTCTCTAGGACTGGCCCACCAGTAAGAGGCCCGTAAGCCATGGGCAGGTGCCCAAGGGTGATCTCAGATAAGCATGTTGCCACCCAGCAAGATTCATCTGCCCATTGCCCAAGAGAAAGCCAATACCCAGAGATAGTAGGGTTTCTAGCAGAGAAAGAATTTATACTGCATAGCTCAAAGGGGAGAGGCAGAAGGAATTTCTCAAATCTACCTCCCTGAGAATTTGGGAGATAGGGTTTTTAGAATAGTTTGGTGGGCAAAGGACTAAGCAATTCAATTTGCTAATTAGCTAAATCTGGGGTAAAATTATAGGGGTGTGGAAATAATTTTTTTTTTTTTTGGATGAGTCAGTTTCTTGGTCTGGTAGTTCAACCAGTCTACCGGACTGTAGACCCTAGAGGACATCTCAAAAACTACCCCTGGCTTTCAAACAGGTGATGATATCTTTGGAGAAAGCTAAGAATCTGTATGACTACCAGCTATGTGACTACAGAGTAGCAGATAGAGGAATGGCGACTAAGGACTAATTACTACCATTATTTTTAGCTATGCCTGTGCCTTACTTTTAGCTAGGCCCTTACCCCAGTTCTTATCTTGCACCCCATTGTTAATTTGTATGGGCAGTTTTAACAGAAGTAATAATTCGACTCTCTTTGGGTATATGAACCTTCTTGGGGAGGAAACTAAGCATCCCAGGCCTCCTACACATTAAAAAACTCCATCATTTACCTTTTAGCTGTTTGGGGGAATTGTCTGAAAGATATTAATTGCTCCACAAGCAATTATAAGAAGTGATAATATTTTTCAATTATAAAATAATTATATAGGTACAATGAAAAATTTCTATTTATCACTTATCTGTGCCAGGTGATATGAAAGAACTGTAGGGATGAGGGGAAACTTGCCCTTTCCCCTAAAAGTTCACTGGAAGATCAACTCTCAATAAAGGCAAATTAATAAGAGAAAGATTTATTTGCCGTGTGCCTGAGGAGAATCACAGAGTGATTACCCACTAACCCAATGGGACCCAGATATTTTTATACATGCCTTCTAGAGAGGAGGGTCAAATGAGGAATGTAGGCAATTCTGTTTGGGAGCAACAAACTATTGCTAAGGACGATGAATAGATAACTTGGGAGAATGGAGGGAAATGAATTGCGTGTAAATTAACCCAAAAGATAGGTATTGGGTTTTAAATAATTTGGGCCAGGTCTGGTTGCTTTCTGCTATGTATTGAGATAACAGGGAAAGAAACCAAAGCCTGTTCTTTCTGATCTTTTGACAGGGTCATTAAGGTTTATGTGAATAGAGGGAAAGCCTCTTCCAATGCCTTTTTATCTGGAAGGGCCTTTTAATTGAAAATATTTTTTATGCTAAGGAATCACATATTGGGGTCAAATTACCTAATCTGCTTCCCATCAGTAGTTCATTTTTCAGAACAATATTATGAAAGTATCATATTTTCATTTTATGAATGAAGAAACCCCATGTTGAATTCATGTGATTTGTTCAAAGCTTGGCTCTTGTACTAATATTGACAGGTCCCTTTTCAAAAATGCCCCCCCAAATTTAGACAACATTCCACTTTGGAGCTTCTCCCCTTATGTTATAAGCTTCTTGAGAACAGCTGCAGGGTCCTCACAATCTCTGCATCCCAATCTCCTGGCAAGCACTGACCTGGCCTCCCAGCTCTAACCATCTGGGACTGCATGTCTCACTTCGGATATAGTCAGGGGCTGGCCATTCATGCCATCTTCCACACCCGCCTAGCATTCTGACATGTTTTCAAGGGGAAGCTTGAAATCCAAATATTTAGAAAAATGTAAAGAGGCCTTCTCTGCTGTCTATAAACAGGTCAGCAAATATCTCCTGCAAAGGGGCAAGCTGATAAGTATTTTAAGATTTGACTACCACTTATTTTGCTGTTGTTGTTTGTATAATCCTTCAAAAAGGTAGAAATTCTTAGATCAAGAGCTATACAAAAAGGAGCCACAGCTTGACAAACCCTGATCTAGAATATAATATTCCTAAATGCATTTAAACCTACTTATTCAAGAATTACAATGTATCTACTTTAGCTCAAACAAAGATAAAGCTTTTATAGCAAAGCCATGTTTACACAAATAGTTCAAACAGGGCTAAGCACAGCAGTAATAACAAAATTTCATTCTTTATTTGCTTATAAAGAAGAAGTTAAGCCATAAGCCCAGTTGTCCCTTCCCATTTCACCTATGGACAACACCCTCTGGAGCGTCACTGGATGTCTCTCCATCCCCCCCTTTTACCATTAAAAGTCTGTCTTTTCGAGGCTAAGAAGTATCTCAGCCTCTGCCCTTTCCCCTCTCTCTGGATTCCTGTAATTGATACAAAGTCAGGTGCTACATAACTGCATTTAGGTCAAAGACAAACCACGTATAGGAAGGTCATTCCATAGATTATAGTGGAGCTAAAAGTTCTTATGTCCAGTGATGTCATACCATTTGTAACCTCATAGCACAATGACTTTGTTTTTTACAGACTGTGTAGACTAAGTGTGTAGTGCTTACAAAGCCTACGGTCGTGTCCCAGGTCGTCATATTCACCCACCACTCAGTCACTCACTTCCAGCAAATTCCAGTCCTGTCAGCACCATTTAAAGGAAGTGCCCTACACACGTGTACCATTTTTTACTCTTAATACCACTTTTTTTCTATGTTTAGATACACAGATACTTACCATTGTGTTGCAAAGGCCTACAGTATTCAGCACAGTAACAGTAGGAGCAACAGGCTCCCTTCCTGAGTTGTGTAAGTCTATCCCGTGTTAGGGTCTTTCACAAAAGGATGAAATTGCCTGGGGACGTATTTCTCAGTCTATACCTGTCTTTAAATGACATGTGACTATAACCATATTCCCTAAATCTTTCTTCTTTCCTCTGTTTCTCAGAGTTGGACTTTTAATCCCATAGTGTAAATCTTCCAAAGTCCCTAGAAACCAGTCAGAAAGAAAAAGTCCTATTCTCAGTAGGACTGAGGGAAGAGTGGAAGAGTGAAATTAGCACTGGCTATGTGCCTGGTCAGGCTGGGCTGGGGTTGGGGGGAATGTGACTCTTGACGTGGTGAATACACTAACATCAATTAATTTTTTTGTTACAAAAACAAATATACAATAATTAAAATGTAGATTTTCGAATGGTGAGAGAGATTTAAAAAACCTTGATGAAATCTTGCCTAGATCAAGCTCTTAGAAGAGATGGAATTATAGAAAGGTGATCTAGGAGCTGGGCAGATAAGACATTCTGGCCCTGGCTTGTCCACTAAGCAGCCAGCTTGTCTGGGCGGTGTCAGGTTCAAGCTGGGAGCCCAGAGAGGACCAGAGCAGTGATTTTCAGGCCTGGTTTATTGAAAGAGGATGGTGACTTGCCTGGATTATACAAAGGTGAAGTCTGTGCTGGGGGTGGGCAACTAGAGACCCTTTTTTATAGAGCTGTAGGGAATGCTCAAATTCCACAGCTTGGGTGGGGGGGAGTTAGAGTCCTTTGGCAGGAACTTCAGGGGTGGGGCTAACTAGATCCTTTGTGTCTTTGTCTTAGGAGGAGCAGAGGAGGAGGAGGAGGGGAAAGGGTTCTCATGCAGCTTCTTCGGGCCCCACCCCCACAGGCAGTTTGTTTCCTCCCATGGACTTCAGTACATTTGTAAAATAATAAGGTTGAACTAGGTGAAGTCTAGTTTATTCAGTCTTGTTATTCCATCAGAAATAGAAAACGTGTTTTTTTCCTTTTACTTAGTATATTGGAATTCTACTTTTTTCGTTTTTAAAGGTTAGTCTTTATTTTGTCAATAAAAGGAAACAGCAAGTCATTGAAAGTCTATACAAACACAAGTTTTTTCCTCAGTTGCTAAAAAATATTTACAGTTATTAATGGAACAACTTTCGATGGAAGGTGAGGGATTTGCTATTATCAGAGCTATTCAGAGCAAGTCCAGACACGGATGGCAGTAATGGAGTCTGTGGAATTATGTGAACACACCTCTGGAGAGCAGCAGGGAGGAAGGGTGGGGGAGATGCCCGAGGCCTGTCTGCCTGTCTGCCTTTCATATCTCAGAGCTCCTTGCAGCCCTTCAAATGAGTGATTATCTTCCCTTTAATATGACAGTTTTGCATGGAAATGGCATTAACATGCTTTTATTGTTTAGCTTCGGCAAATACTGGTCAAATCCAAACAAAATAATTAAATTAGTTTTAAAACAATGAGTTGAATTTTCTGCCTGGTTCAGACCATATCCATTTATTTGCAAGGTGATTTGCCCATTTGTCCATTTAATAAATTTGCCTTTGTGCTTTCTCTGTCTCAGAGTCACAGAGATGAGTGAAATAGTCAGTAGTCGGTATGTGTCCAGAAAAGCAGACGTCCTCTCTGTGTAGTTACACTATCTCCCCATTGCAATTTCTGATGCCTAGCAGTGTTCAGAAACATCTTTTGATTTATTTTTGTCTAGAGAAGTTAAAAGATATAAAATTTAGATTAAATAATTACTAATGACCCTAATACCACAAGTAACTAAGAGATAGGAGCAAAAGGAAAATTGCATTCAGGATGTCGTCGGTAGTTCAGAGGAAGGGAGAATAATTTGATCTTGACAGAGGGCAATAATAAGAACTTCAAAGATGAGGTAATGATCAGAGCAGGACTTTGAACAATAAATAGTTTTCCTGATTGACAAGCAGAGCAGAGATTATTCCGCACACATGACGGAGGATGAAACCCATCAACAGGTTGTCTGATGGGATTTGGCACCCCAGGAGGAGGGTCAGGGGAATGGCTGGAGACCTAGGCAGGTGCCTAGTCTTACAGAAACAGCCAGGATAAGAAAGTCTTAGAGGGGGAAGGTTGATTTTTATGCACAGGGGCTAAAAGAAGTAGATAGCTGTTAAATGGTTAAAGTTAAAAGCATATATACCCAACTTAGTAAGGACTTGGAGCAGAACAAATAGGTGTGTTGAGGAAAGACAAAAAAAAAGCTTTAGAACAAATGGAACTGGTGAAAGTTTGTGATACTGTTTGTCTATGTAGATACGAGTGGCTTTACTACCTCTTCTGGGCCAATAAAACTCCCTGAGAGGGGAAGTTTTGCTAAGTTTATCCTTGGTCATTCTCTTGGAAGTAGACTGACCCCAAAAGGGAATCTGTGGTTGCTTGATTCATTTTTCAGAAGCTTCTGTAGTTAGTGCATTAAGGGAAGCTTTATACACCTATTGAATCTCAAATATCCTAAGCTTAAACCTCTAGGGTTCCAGGTGGGTCCCCACAAAGGAAAGGGACGTGATTACATTTTCCTGCTAAAACGGTCCCACTGGCTGTGAGATTAGAGATGGACTGGAGCTAGTGCAGTAACATTTAGGTAAGAGAATCAAGAAGATCCTAAAATAGCCCAAATGAAATATGATGAGGCTCTTAATTTAGGGCAATGAAAGTGTAAATGGAAACAGGAAAGAGAAACGAGATCACTGGAATCAATACAATTTCTGTCCTTCTGGAGTTATTTTATAGATTATATATAGATGTGAGAAGTAAAAAAAAGAGAGAAAGAAGTGTATAGGCTCTTTACAACTTTTTAAATTTTTTGTAACTCTCTATTTTCTTATGCAGAATTATAACGACCTCTACCAGTAGGAAAATTTGGGAATGGTAGAATATATTTGGAAGTTTGGGAATAGGTAGGCTTTGGGATCAGACCTGCATTTTTAAAAGAGAAAAGAAAAACAGCACAGTTGGAATGGGGGTGGGGTGTTGGAGCCGCACCAAATCTCCATCATTTTAGAGCAATTTAATGTAAACCCATATATATTTCATGTAAGGTGAAACTCAAGTCATACTGTGTAACTAGTTGTTCAATCATGCTACATTTACAGAATCACTAGCCTAAAAAGAGGAAGTCCCAGAAGACTCCACAGGGAAATTTCCTTCCATTCGACAGAGAACTTAGCACCTATGCACTAGAAGTTAAGGACTGCTAATACAGATGGCACCCTCCCCACTCATCTAACATCCAGTGTAAAAGTTAATCGCAGTTCTAGAACCTTGCTTTCTCGAATGTAATTGCTTCCCTTATGTGTCCTGTAATGGGGTGGCCTAGTGCTGGACCACGTACATTACTTTTCAACCTTGGGGCTATTAAAGGGTGGGGTTATCAAGGTAGTCAGAAAACAAACAAACAGACAGGCAACTCCACCCCTTAACACCCCCAAGGTAGAAAAGTATTCTTTTGTGCTCCAGGAGGAGGCCCCCTTGTTAGTGTTTATAACTAGAAATATTCAAAATCTACTAAATTAAGTGTAGCTAGAAATATTCAAAACCTACTAAATTAAAAAGCTTAGGGTATTTTAAAATGTATTTTCTTATTGTTTCAACATGAATGTTCTTCATAACTATCATGTGCCAAATGTTGGATTAATGACACAAAGAATAAAAATTATCCACTCCTCTGACTTAATTATTTGCATCCAAGCCCGTGACTATTATTGCTGCCTGCCAGAGTTGTGCTTGTAACACCTGTGAGTTGTAGGATAGCTGGCCCTCCCTGTCTGTGAGCTCTACGCCCAGGGGCCAAAACTCTACCGAACATGTACCAATGATTTTTCCCCGCCTTTCCCTAAAGAATGCAGTATAATAATTATTTTACAGCGTTGACATCATGTTAGATATTATGAGTAATCTTGAGATGATTTAAAGTATATCACAGGATGTGAATGGGTTTAAGGCAAATATGATGTTGTTTTACATTGGGGACTGGAGCATTCATTGATTTTGCTCTCTGTGAGAGTTCTTGGACCTGGGCCCCCACAGTTATCTAGGGACACTGCACTATTACTCCTCCTACTTGACCATAGTGCGGCTGAAACCAGCATTCCAGAGACTTTCTACCATTACATCATTCTGTCTTCACTATAGTTCTGTACATTAGTGAAGTGAATTATATTTTTTTATCTATTCACGTTTATTTCTCCTTCTTGTAACAGGGTCCTGATTTTCCTTGGAGAATTAACTCCCCCTAATCAGGTCATACCGTTTCGGCCTTGCTAACTTTATCCTTTGTCTCGGAGATACGTATCTGATTCATGCATAAGAAATCATATCCAATGAGTAGCAAGTAGTTCTGGGGTACTATTCATAGAAAATAGGTACTTTTTTTTTTCTTTTTGCACAGGGTATTGTTCTGTCACCCAGAGAACATCGCAGTGGTGTCATCTTAGATTGTTGAGCCTCAAACTTCTCACCTCAGCCTCCTGAGTTACTAGGACCACTGGCATGAGCCACTATGCCTGGCTAATTTTTGTGTTTCCTGTAGGCATGAGGTCTGGCTCTGTTGCTCAGGCTGATCTCAAAACCATTGCTTCAAGTGATTCTCCTGGCCTTGGCCTGTGGAAGTGTTAGGATTCCAGCCACTGTGCCTGGCTAGAAAATAGGTATTCCTTTCAACTAGAAAATCAAAGGTAAAATGTATCAAGAGGGATATAATCTTATCTTGTCATGTCTAAAGAATTTTTATAAATGGAACACAGAGGTAAACATAAGCTCACAATAAAACTTTTTAGAAATGTGAGGAAATAAGAAACTGTGAGCAAGGGACAGGAAGAGATCACCCACGGATGGATGGGTGACACAGCAGACTAGACAAAGCTGAAATGAACTGAGAGTTGGGAAATAAAAAAGATGGAGTCCAGGGAAATTATGCAAATGCAGGACAGAGGGTAGTATATGGAAACTGAGCAAGCAGAGTTAAGAGACAGGGCGGACACAGAAAGGAAACAACTAACCTGTACATTTTTAGAGTCCTGAAGGTGAAGAATAAAGGGAAGGGAGAGATACTAAGGCCCTAATAATTTTAGAATGATCCTAAAATTAAATGATAATGGTAGATAATTTTAAAAAGGGATTAAATCTAATAATTCTGACCCTATAGGAAGCCCAGTAAATCACAGGTAGAATAAAAAGAAATTTGCACCAGGGCATATCACAGGGAAACTGTCATATACCAGAGACACATAAAATATCTTAAATGCAATCAAGAGAAAAATTAGATTACTTGGAAGAAAATGATAGACTTAAATCTGACTTCTCATTAACAACATGGATGAGAAAGTGAGATATTCAAAGTGATCCAAGAAAAATGACTACTGGTTCAACTATATTCAAGAAAGGGAATCAAAAACAGCATTTGTCAGTTTCACCACTTCAATATATGCATTTCTATTTTTCTTTTTTCTTTTTGAGACAGAGTTTCACTATGTCACCCTGGGTAGAGTGCCTTGGCATCATAGCTCACAGCAATCTCAAACTCTTTGGGCTTAAGCAATTCTCTTGCCTCAGCCTTCCAAGTAGCTAGGACTAAAGGTGCCCGCCACAATACCCAGCTATATTTTTGTTGAAGTTGTTTAGCTGGCCTGCACTGGGTTTGAACCCACCACCCTCAGTGTATGTGGCTGGTGCCATAACCACTGTGCTATGGGCGCCGAGCAAATATATGCATTTCTAAAAGATGCAATTTTTTTTTTTTTTATATACCAACGCAAGACTGTTTAATGAGAAAGATGACTCAGAGGAAACAGTATTTGTGCAGGGGAATAAAATGTCAACCATAGATTTCTCAAACAACAATAAAGACATTCTGTTTCATATCTGATTTAAAAGGTACTGCTTATCCAAAGATATGATTACATTAGAATTGATGTAAATAATATACATGAGTATATACACAAAACTTATATGTTATGGACCATTTGTGGAGAAGTACTTGTTTACAAACTGCATACCATTCTTTTTTTTTTTTTTTCTTGAGACAAAGTCTCACTTTGTCACCCTTGGTAGAGTACTATAGTGTCATGGCTCACAGCAACCTCAAACTCTTGGGCTCAAGCCATCCTCATGCCTCAGCCTCCCAAGTAGCTAGGACACTACAGGTGCCCTCCACAATATCCAGCTATTTTTAGAGACAGGGTCTCACTCTTGCTCAGGCTTGTCTCTAACTCCTGAGCTCAGGCCATCCACCTAGCTCAGCCTCCCAGAGCTCTGAGATTGCAGCATGAGTCACTGCACTTGGCACCATGCTTTATTGTTTGTTTTTATTTTTTTAATTTTTGAGACAGAGTCTCTATCACCATGGGTAGAGTACCTTGGTGTCATCAGAGCTCACAGAAACATCAAACTCTTGAGCAGATGTGATTCTCTTGCTTCAGCCTCCTGAGTAGCTGGGACTATAGGAACCCAGGATGATGCTCAGCTAATTTTTCTATTATTTAATAGAAACAGGGTTTTTGCTCTTGCTCAGGCTGGTCTCAAACTCCTGAGCTCAAGCAGTACAACCACCTTGGCCTCCCAGAATGCCAGGATTACCGGCATGAGCTATGGTGCCTGACCATGCATGCCATTCTTTTTTGTTGTTGGTCAAGGCTGGGTTTGAACCTGCCATCTCCAGCATATGGGGCCGACACCCTGCTCCTTTGAGCCACAGACCACAGGCACCGCTCTTCACATGCTATTCTTAAAGATACAAACACTTTCATGTGGTCTATAACTTACTTATCTTTCCAGCCTCTTTTTTCCTTCCTCACATCGTTGTCCAATCATAAGTCAACAACCTAGTTCCTTAAACATCATATGCATTGTCCAGATGCCACGTCTTTAACAAACACACATCCTTCCCATGTCAGCCCAAACTCTAAGGGATGTATCTTTAAATGGACTTTGTTGAACAAGTATTCTGGGTGAATATTCCCAGAAAAAGATACGAGATGCAAGTAGGAGTGGTGAGGAAATCGAAGCAGATGACAAATGGGTTAATTGAACTGACTATATAAAATAAATTCTTCTTGGATAAGTAAGACAATAGAACCACATTATAGAAAATTAAGAATGAGGAGATAGTAGGGAGAAATAACTAGATTGAAGTATTGTAATATCCTTCAGTTTTCCCAGGGTTAAAGTATAGCTAACAATGTTAAGCTACCAAGATGCCTACTAAAAATCTAAAAGTTAATCTCAAAAGAAATAGAAATAGAATTTATAAATTTCCACCTAGGAGAGCAAAAAAAGATGGAAAAACAAACACCACATGTAGTCAGTACTAAATTGGAACCAGTCAATCAACACTTATGTGCACATATGTAATTATAACTCAGCAAAAATCAAGTAGGTGGGAGGGGAGGAGAGGTTGGGTTAATTTACACCTACTGGGGACAGTGTACACATTCTAGAGATGGGCCACACTTATAACTTTAACCTGAGCTATACAAAAGCAAATTATGTGTGTACCCCTGTAATATTCAGAAATTTTAAAAAAGAAATACTTTTTTTTAAACAGTTTTTTGCCAGGGGCTGGGTTTGAACCTGCCACCTCCAGTATATGGGGCTGGTGCCCTACTCCTTTGAGCCACAGGCACCTCCCAAAGAAAGAATAACTTTATAAAGAGAATGTAGTCAAAGGAGAAATAAAGGAGGGAAAAAGAAACAGAGCAAGCTGAACCAATAAAAGGGAAATAAAATGTAGGAGATATAAATATACACACACACATACATGCACACACAAAAGCACACCAATAAGTAGAAAGTGGTGAGGTTAGTAGGATCTTGTGTTTAGCTAAGGACATAAGCAGTTTTTTCCGAGAGAAAATTGGTGAATCCCAAAACTCTTCCTTTCTGTACAACCATGTTATTTATAGACCAGTGCTACTGGAGGCGTAAAATTTGTCTTTGAGTCCTTATCAAAAGTAGACTGCTTCCTGAAAGTAAAAGCAATCTTTCTTTTTATGCTTATTTTTATAATTGCCATAAGTTCAATAGACACTAATAAATAGATGATAGCACCTGTTTTTAGGATCTTAGATATTTTATCCTTTTGAATTGTAAGAATTTCTAGTGGGCCCTACTGTACTCTGAATATGTCCCCCAAAATTCACGTATAGACACATGATCCCCAGTGTGGCAGAGCTGAGAGGCAGGGCCTGATGGGAGGTGTTGAGGTTATGAGGTCTCTGGTCTCATTAATAAATTAACGCCTTTATAAAAAGGCTAACAGGAGAAGATCTACTCTCTTCTGGTCTTCTGTCAGGAGGTGACATAGCATTTGTCCCCTTGGGCCCTGATGCCTCCCACCAAGTGAAGAACAGAGGAAGACCCTGGCCAGATGTGGCTGCCTTCATCAAAGGCTTCCCAGCCTCTAGAACCAAGAGAAATCAATTTCTGTTCTTTACAAGTTACCAAAGCACAGATATTTTGTCATAGCAGCACAAACAGATGAAGATAGACTGATTCCAAAATAATTATAGAAGTCATCATAGTCATTATAGAAATCAATTATTAATGAGAGTCATACAGTAGAAGTAACTCAATACCATTTATCAAGCATTTACTGCATCTAAGACATTCTATTAAAAGTACAGTATTTCTCTGAATCCTCACATATGCTGTATATATAACATCTACATATGAACCCTATTTTATAGGTGAAGAACTACGGGTCTTGAGAGATTAACGCTTCCCACAAGTTATACCGAGGGAGTGACTAAGCAGAAAGTCCAACACAGGCACTTTGATTTCAGAGTTTATCTATCATGCTGTACTGTTTCTCAGGCCTTCACACACATTTCCTTCAAGTTCATTGAAAGTCCATTTGGCTCTTTTTATGTTGATGAAGCAAAGAAGATGCATACAATCAAAGAGAAACAGCATTTTATTTGCATAGTTGATGAGAAGAACAACAACAAAAAACCCTAAGGTCTTGTTTAAAATGCACATATTCTGTTGTTTTCTTTACTTTAGATAGATTGGTGATTGTCATTAAAAGACTGCTCCTTTTTTTTTCTCAGCTTTCAAAATTTCTTTGAATATCTCTTGTCACTAGGAGATACAAGCAAACTTAAAAAAGAACTCACTATGGAAGACTGAGCGTGACATTTCATCATGTAATCAGCAGTTATTTATTAGGCCTGTTCTGCGCACAGACGTGCACAGGCTCTGAAGAATGAAACGGCAGAGTTGCTATCCTGAAAGCCGTCTTGATTAGTAGGGAAGTAAGAGGAGAGCAAGCACATGTCCTGCCTGGTATGTACTCAGCATTTAGGAAAATTAGCTGAATGAATGAAGGAAGAGAATGTTCTAGGGGGTGTATTCGTTTCTGAGGGCTGCTTATACCACAAACTGGTGCTTTAAAATAGCAGAAATTACCTTTCCCACTGTTCTGAATGTCAGAGTCTTAAAATCAGTGTTGGCATGACTTGGCTCTCTCTGACGGGTCTGAAGAAGGATCTTTTCCTGTTTCTTCTTGGCTCCTGATGGTTTCCAACTGCCCCCACCTCTGTCAACATCTAGGAGTCTCTCTCTATGTGTGTTTGTATCCAAATTTACCTTCTCTCTCTCTCTTTTTTTTTTGCAGTTTTTGGCAGCGGCTGGGTTTGAACCCGCCACCTCTGGCATAGGGGGTCAGCGCCATACTCCTTTGAGCCACAGGTGCTGCCTTCTTTTTTTTTTTTTTTTTTTTTTTGATACTGATTCTCACTCTGTCACCCTGGTAGAGTGCTGTAGTGTCACAGCTCCACAACAACCTGAAACTCTTGGGCTCAAATGATACTCTTACCTCAGCCTCTATGTTCTCCTACAGGTGCCTGACACTGTTAACCCCCAGACCCAATTCAAGCACCACTCTGAGAGTCCGAAAATCGCTGCAAAGGCACAGGGAATTTTATTCATTCAAGCTTAGAGCCTGGGCTGCCCTTTAAGAAAAAGCGGGAACAGCCCTTACAGACTATTTAGAAAGTCTCTTTATACCTCTCCCTCTTCCCTCCCATTAGACCATCCCACCCCATCCCCTTATTGGTAGGTAAACCATGTCTGTCCTAAACTGACAGGTACAGGGTGGTCGTGGTCAG
>CAUYTI010013157.1:0-27917 GCA_963575145.1 Galago senegalensis
TGGTCCCAGCTACTTGGGAGGCGGAGGCAGGAGACTCGCTTGAGCCCAGGAGTTGGAGGTTGCTGTGAGCTGTAATGCCATGGCACTCTACCCAGGGGGACAGCTTGAGGCTCTGTCTCAAAAAAAAAAAAAAAAGAAAGAAAATCAGCCAAGCATGTGGCATGCACTATAGTCTCAGTTACTTGAGGAGCTCAGGCAGGATTGCTTGAGCCCAGGAGTTTGAGGTTTTGATAAGCTATGATCCTGCTGCTGCCCTTCAGTCTGGGTGACAGAATGAGACCCTATGCAAATCAGAGCATATCAGTATCCTTCTTAAAACCTTTCAATGGCTTCTCATTGTGTTGTGGATAAAATCCAAATCCCTCCCGGGGCCCCTGAACTGCCCTGTTCGTGTCTCTGACCTCTGCTCCTGTCTGTCCACACCACCCCTGGTCAGTAACCTGTGGCTTCACTGCAGCAGCATTGGCCTTGCTACAGTTGACCAGGCCAGGCTTGTCCCCCCCTTAGACCTTTACACAGGCCTCTCCCTTGCGCTCTGTACCTCACCTGGCTCATTCACTGCTCACACACTCCCAGTTAGCTCTCCTGCCCTTCCTGCCACGCTCCTTCACTTTACTTCGCTTTGTGCTCTTTTAAATGCTTAATGCCACCTATCAGATTATTTACCTTCTTTATCTGCTTACAGTCGCCCGCCTCCCCTTGGGGTGTCAGCTGTGTCCCCAGCACCTAGCAGAGTGTCTGCACCTACTGGGGGGCACTGTAGTTTTTTGCTGAAAGAATGAGAGAAGGGCAATTTCATCCAGGAAGTCTTCCTGAACCCTGCTCAAGGCTAGGAACACTTCTCAGCTCTTGAGGCCCCTGCATGTCCCTCTCCCTCAGTTCTTGCCCCACGGGCTGTAACCCTCTTCTGACTCACTGCCTCCTCCACTGGGGCCTGGCTGCGGGAGCTGAAGTGAGCTGATGCACTCTTGTCCTCCCAGGCCTGGCACGGCACCTGGAACAAAGCTGGCACTCGATGTGGGGAGCTCATCAGGGCCACTGCTGGGACACTTGCTGGCTGACCTGGGGAGTCCAGGCAATACATTTAAGATGAGGCCAGTCACAGGCCACTCCACTCATCTTTGATTGCTGGCACTGTGTTAGAGTACACTCAATGCATCACGATCTGGATATGGGAGCTGAAGGGAAATGGTTTCTGAAATTTGGCCAATATCTAAGCTCCATTCACAGATCAGGCCCAAAAGAAGGGGTGAATGTGAGGACTCAGGTTCATTCTGTCTTGGGCTCAGATTAGTTCTTCCTGTGTTGTCATCTCTGGACATTTCCTTGGGCCTCTTATCAGCCCATTTTCTGTAAGTAGATGCTTCTTGGCCTTGCTTCTTGACTTTCTCTTCAGTCTCTCTTACCCTCTGCTCCTGCTGTGGCTAAGCAAGCACCTTCCCCCACTGCAGGCCCATGGCCTCGGCTGCAGCTGCCCTGGGAGCCTCGCTCAGCCACTGCTGCAATGGGCAGGGGACACCAGACCACGATACTTGACCTCTCTTTCCATTTAAGCACCAGTCATCCATTCTCTCTGATTTAAGCAAGAAACAGAATAAAAACTGGAAAGAGTGTGTAATTCAGAGTTAGAGCAAACTAGTTCCCAAGATGCAAACTGGGGGTGGTGATAGAGATGGTCATTAACTTGACAGTGGTACATAATGTATGGGTATATCAAGTCATCATTGGTATGCCTTGAATATATAAAAATTTTATTTGTCAATTAAATATTTTAAAGTAAAAAAAATTTGTCAAAAAAAAAAAAGCGACACACTCAGATTTGCTTCTCAAAACAAAACCCAAACCACCAAAACCCCTGCTTTGTAATGTGTGAGTAACCTTTGGGAGGAGATTTAACTCCCCAGAGCTTTGGCTTTGTCACTCTCTGAATGGGGATGTGCCAATTGTTGGACACACATGCACACTTCACATAGCTGACCCTCTTCTCCTTCTGATATTAGCTTAAATCTTACCTGTGTTTATCTAAGGTAGGTTTCCTCCTTGGGTATCAGCTCTGTATGGGTTTCCTTCATAGCACTTCTCACGATGTATAATTAATTGATTTATATATCTTTTGTGTTGTATTCCCCATTGTATTCCCCATGCAGATAGGAAGTGTATCTACGTCACTAATGTATCTCAGACAATGCAACAGTAGCTGGCATGTCACTGTGTGTACTATAAAAGTATACATGCAAGGTGGAAGCAATTACACTTATATAATTTTAAGTCTATATATGTGTACAGTGATAATTATAAATAATTTTAAAAGTATAAAAGTAGGTATTTAATTATATCATTATTATTTCTTATTTTCGTGGGAAAATTACTGGAAAGAAGGAAAAAGGAAATCTCTGGGCAAGAAGGTCCTCTGTCCTTGGTTAATGGAGAGGAAGAGGAATCTTGCGTAGATTCACAAAGGTCAAGCTGTGGTCTGGGCATCCTGGCCAAGAGACCCTTATCTTCCAGCGAGAGGTGGCATGTATGTTTCATTGGATATCAGTTTATGATTTGAGAAGATAAAGTTTCTTAGAAATCTCCTCCACTTCAGCCTGCTCGTGTAGTTTCAATTAATTTTAGTAATGAATTCAGTTGGCATTTTCCCTTTGGAACCCTGTTATTAAAACAAACTTTGACAGAGACTCAGCTCGCAGGTACAACAGTGTGGGAACAAAAAGAACTTACATGTACAACATGAGCCCTAATACTGGTTCAGCCACTATGACAGTTAGGATGAGTAACAGCAATGGGAATCTCATTAAGCTCCACAATTTAGCACCCACCTCCAGGAGAGGAGAAAAATCACATCTGATCATGCTGCCTGTTAGTCTTGTAAATAAACACGAGTGAGAAATTGTGGGAGAGAAGAAAAGACAGCAGGAATATTTATCCCAACTCCTTGGTCATTTGCTGATGGATCTGATGAAAGACTGAAAAGTATTTACAGGGGAAATAAAATTAGGTGGTGGTCAGAAGGCTTGGATTGGTGGCAAGAGAATTATTATCAGTCATCACCTGCTCACTGGGCATCTCCCGTGTGTTAGGCACTACTCTCGGCACTGGGGATGGTGAAGAAGCCGGACGAAGTCCAGGCCCTAAGGAGCTTGCATTCTGTGGGAGGAGAGAGACCATAGCCTAATGAGCAATTTAGTAAATACCTTCTATAAGGGAAATACACCAGGATAGATGATGTTGTAGGCAGTCATACGGATGAGGGTGGCATCGACGACTGTATTAGGTGGACGGCCAGTAAAGGCTTGTTTGAAGTTGTGACATGTGAGTGGTAACGGGGAGTCTGGATGAAGGCAGCTACACAGAGATGGTAGTTAACAGCATCCCAGCTGAGAAACTGAACATGCAAATGCTGAGCAGGGTAACATTGAAAGATTGATCAGGCTCGGCCCCTGTGGCTCAAGTGGCTAAGGCGCCAGCCAGCCACATGCACCTAAGGTGGCGGGTTCAAATCCAGCCCCAGCCCGACAAACAACGACAGCTGCAACCAAAAAATAGCTGGGTGTTGTGGCGGGTACCTGTGGTCCCAGCTACTTGGGAGGCTGAGGCAGGAGACTCGCTTGAGCCCAGGAGTTGGAGGTTACTGTGAGCTGTGAAGCCACAGCACTGTACCCAGGGGGTAGCTTGAGGCTCTGTCAAAAAAAAAAAAAAAAAAAAAACAGAAAGATTGATCAATCCTCTCCAAATACAAAAATGCAAATAATTACTACTTCCATGTTCTTTCCTACTTCCTAGTGGTGTTTATCATTTTCCAGCCATGCGCCTATGGTCAAGTTATTCAGTCACTCTAATTTTAACAGCTATAATATGGCAACAACAATGACTACATACCTTGTAGCCTTGTTATGAATTATGAATGATAGCAATAAATGCCAATAATTATTGAGTGCTTATTATATCTTGGGCACTTTGATAATGCCTTCACATATAATAGCTCATTTAATCTTCTTGATAACCTCCTTAATTAGACAAGAAGCATTATAATTCCCATTTTGCAGATGAGGAGATTGAGTATAGAGAGGGTGAATAAAGGTACTAAGGTCACCTAGCAAGTCAATGGCCCAGATGGGATTTGAACCTGGGCACCTTAATTCCGAAGCCCTCAGCCTCACATCTTGCAGGTGTAAGAACTTTAGATCAGTGTCCACCAAGTACCTTGCCCAGAACGTGCACATGGCAGCCCTCAACGCTTTTGTCTCTATTTTTACTACTAATCTTTCTTTCCTTTTCCTATCCCCTGACAGCCTTGAGTGATCTTGGAATCTGCCTTATACAATATGACATTCAGAAATCAATGATTTGCCATAGAAGTTGAGCTGGAAGCCAGATCTTCTGCTTCCAAATCCCCAGGCCTTTTCCCTACAGCGAGCCTCCCTGGAGTTTTTGCTTATTTTAATTAAACATATTTTGAAAGGGATCCTCAGATATACACACCGAATTTGCTTAGGTAGATCCAGCTGTTTGCAAAACAATAGGGCCAATTTTCTTCCTTAATTCTGCTTCTATTAACATTTAAAAGATCGCTCCATATTCATTGTTCCTATTTTAAGCTAAAAAATTGTCAGAGCCTTTCAGTATTCATCAGCTGATGAAACCCACCAGGACTCTGAATCGGCACCTCCTCTGCCACCTGGCAGCCCTGGTGTCACCCTCTGTGCCTCTCTTGCCCCGCCCTGTGTACATCCGGGGATCTCCAGGGTTCCTTGAGACTTCCCAGGTAGAATCTTTGGGGAGTTTGTTTCTGTTTCTCTGCACATGGCCATTCCTATCCTCTTGGATTAGTAGAGCTGAATTTTAAACTTAAGATTTTTTTTTAAAATTAAAGTCTTTTTGGCTAGGTTGTTGGAACTTCGCATCAGCCTCTGAGACTGGAGGAAAGCGCATCTGCGCTAATTGCCTCCGCGGGCAGTTACAGTGGGAATGGGAAACCTGACCCAGCAGAGGTGAAACAGCCAGAGCACCCCACCCCCACCCTCCACGTAAAAGATAAGGCACAAGCTTCCGGTGCTCTTTCTCTGAGGTTGGTGCAGATTTACGTCTCAAGTCCAGACTTTTTCTTTGGTTGTGAGATTCTGATATTTGGCCAGTTACTCCGTGTCTGCACTTAGAAGTCTGATAGGAATCTCAGATCTACCATGATAGAGACTAATGCCTGCCTGACTGCCATCCTTGAACTTGCTCCTGTCTGTCTTTTTCACATCCGCTAAGGACAACTCTATCCTTTGAGGTGCTCACACAGAAGTGTTGGCTTCTTCCCAGCGCTTGCTTTCCCGCCCATGCCCGATGTTCTGTCCCTCAGCAATACCTGTTTACGTTTTCCTTCAAGGTAGGCCCAGAGGCTGAGGGCGTCTCCCTCCTGCACGCTGCCACTGCGCGCTGGGACACGGTCTCCCTCCTGGTCCCCGTGCTCCCCAACCGGCCTTGTCCTCTGCTCTTTCCCCTTTCCTTTCTACTCACTGCCGACCCGGTTAACTCTGCATCAGTGCCTGCCCCTTCTCAGCTCAGAACTCTCCAACGGCTTCTTGCCTCTCAGAATGGAAGCTAAATTCTTGAAAAGGTCTTCAGGATCCGTACCTGCTTTCGCCTGCTCTTCCCCCGTCCTCTGTGCCACACTGCTACTTGCTGCCCCATGGACCTCCAGGCTGGTCCTGCCTTGGGAACAGAAGTTCTCCTGCCTGGGAAACTTTCTGCCCACAGAGGCTGACTTCCTCCCCACGTTCAAGTCCCTTCTCAATGAAGCCCCCACATCACTTTATGTGAAATTGTAAACCTGCTTCCAGCCCGTACTTCCCATTTCCTCCCGGGCCTCAGTGTGCGGTCCCAGAACATGCATCACCATCTGACTTTCTCCATGTTTTGCTTACAGATTTTGTTTACTGTCTGCCTCCTGCCAGAATGTCAGCTCCATGAGGACAGGGATGTTTGTCGGGTTTTTGAAAACTCTATTTCTAGTGCTTAGAATAGTACCTGGCAGCTAGTAGGCACTTAAATGTATTTGTTAGATGAATGAATGACTGTTGAGGGATTAACACGGTGTCCAACTAGATCCAGTCAGGAATCATTCCACGACAGAAAGACAGAAAATCAATTCGAGCCAGAAAGGGATGTGATTGTATCACTTCCAAGGCTGCTGGAAATTTAGGGGAGCGTTACTTTCAGGGTGGCTCTATCCAGGAACTAAAATGAAGCCGTCCATCACAGACTCCCTTTGTCCTTACTATTTTCTTCCCTGTTAGCTTCATTCTCAGGCAACTTTTGGCTCTTTCCATCAAATTCGAGTTTGCGTACTACTAGATCAGCAGTACCAGGGAGGGGGATTTATGTTCTAACACTTTTACCTAAGTTCCTAGGAGACCATCTCATTGGCCTGGCTCAAGTCAGGTGCCCGGCCGTGGACCAATCCCTGTGATCCAGGGGGACGCAGTGCTCCCATTGGTCAAGTTGAATCATCTGATCCTCCCTGGAATGGAGCGATCCAGTGTGGGTGTCAGGCCCACCAGCACTCCACCGAGCAAGAGGGAGGGGTGTTTTATAAAGGGAAGTGGTGAGTGCCACTACCAAGCTCATCATGAATTCCCATGAGCCACCGCTACAAAAACATGGTTCTGATCTTGTGACTAAAATGCTCCAGGATCCTCAGTGGCTCCCCGTTAAAATAAATGCTGAACTCTTTGGTCTGGAATTCAAAGCACAGCCTAACAACACCTCCATCTATTCCTGGAGTCCTCCAGCCTCATATCTCACCGTGCCCTCCCGTATTCCCTTTGCTGGGCTATGTGCTATTCTTGGACCACCATTTGTTCATCCGTTCATTTATCCATTCATACACACCTAACACTTATTAAGCTCTTACTATATGCCTCCTAGCCTTTGTTCATTTAGTGACTGCTCCCCTGAATGCATTTTTTGCCTCCTGCATGCATATTAAAGACAACATTCTTTATGGCTCAGGTTAAATGCCACATTTTTGGAAGATGTCCTTATTCCTCTCCTTCTCAGTCCCATACAAACCAGGATGATTTGTTCCCTCCATTTATCTCAATAATGTTTTACTTATTTCTTGGGGGCCTTGGGTTAATGTCATATATGTTCATGTCTGTTTCCCCTACTGGACTCTAAATTCTTTGAGGTCTTAGATATGCTCTCCGCTCACACAGCCAGGCAGTTATAATATGTTGTACACATAGAATATACCTAATAAATGTGAAATGAATGAATTACAGACTGAGTTGCTTGAACTTTCAGCTTCTCCTCTTTAACATCAGTGTGATGTATGTATTTGTACGGCACATTTGGGTTTATAAAATGTTTCCAGGCCCTACGTTCTGTTTACTTTCATAATGGTATTCTGAACTGGGTATTATCTGTATTTTAAGGATAAAGGAACTGAATATTTGATAAGATAGGCAAATTTTTGGCTGCACAGATACATGGTAAGGATAATAATTGAATTCAGGTCCAATATTGATTCTATATCAGTCGCAGATATTTTGGTGACAAATGATAGTAACTCAAACCAGAGTACATGAAAAGAAATGTATTGGTTAATTGGTAGCCAGCAAAGAACCAAGCTTTTTGCTACTCACTCTCTTGTGTCGTCTACTTCATCAAGGACTTTGAACTTGGATATGACACTTGCTTTGGCCCAGAGGACTTCAGCAAGCATGATGTGAGCAGAAGCTTGACAGGCTGCTGGCACATGGCACTTGCCTGCCTGGAGTGCTCCCCTCTGGGAGCTCAAACCACATGGAAAGGCCTCAGAGAAGAACTATGCTCCTATCAACAGCCCTAGTGGAGTATTCAGCTGCCACCAGCACCCACAGCTGGCATATAAGTGGGCACCCTGGCTGTGCCAGCTTACTCTAGCCTCCAGGTGGCTGAAACCCCGACTGCAGAACCATGAGGGAGGAACAATGATCATCATCTAAAGCCAAAAATAGGTAACAGAAATGTCAGGCAAGCACATGATTTGTTCTGCCTGATCTTAAACCAGTCACTGTGTCCTGGGCTGCGGGTCTTCTGCTTCTGCCTCCTGCTGGGACCATGTGGAGCAGGAGAAGAGACCCTCACAGAGGAGGGTATGAAGAATTGTGTGGGACAGACAAAAATGGTAGCTCTGGATCCTGGTACGGACTGAAAAAGCTAGCCCATCTCCTCAGTAAGTCAGGAAGGTGTTCATCACTTCAAGGAGCCGCAGATTGTCAGAAGTTCAAAAGTTTAAGTTTTTTATTTTAAACACTGAAGTGGAGGCTCAGAGATCGTTCCCAGAACCGACCAATTGTCAGGCCAGAACATGGTATCACAGCTCCTACTCAGAATCTACTGGCCCTGTGTCCTTGGCAATAATAGTTCTCAGGGGTGGGGGATTGGAGGGAAGCAGGGTGCATTTGTGTATTCCAGGTCTCTGGCCTGAGGTGGGAGGGCGGGGCCTTGGTGTAAGTGATTTAATCCTCCTCCTCTAGCTCTGTTTTCAGTACCTCTGGGCAGGGACCCCCATTCCCACATAACTCAGTGCTCTGGGTCTGGGGCTGGTCAGACCGACCTCAGCGGCAGTTACCCGTCCTAATCATCACCAGCCTTTACTGATACAACTGATTGTTAAACCAAGCAGTCCAGGGCTTGTCTCTGAAGTGCTGTGAGATTTCACAGGAGAGGAGTACTTAGAGACAAACGTTTGGGACCTCAGGCTTCATGTAATGCTCTGCTTGGTGTGAATTTATGTCTCTTTAGACAGTTTGAAAGCAATTTTTGTGAAATTTTCTGGAACATTTTGTATCCTCAGGCAAAAAATGGGTTTTGCTGCATGAGCAACAGTTGTGTGTTTCCTCCAGAGAAAGACAATCAATTGTAGCCTTGGACAAATCAATAATACAGGTAGGGGGCCAAATTCTTCATCCTCACTATATCCATCATTCTCTTCCTTCCCATAACTACCAGACAGAGAGTTGTAGGATGTTCATTCCGAGAAAGAATTTAGAGTTTATTTACTCAAGTGCATGACTTGAGAGATGAGGGAATGGAGGCCTGAAGAGGGCCAGGGGCTTGTTCCAGTCACACAGCAATTCTTATGGGTTAAGTTGGGATTAAGTTTTGAGAAAAGGATATAGGAAAAGGAACTGAGTTTCAAAGGAAACTGACTCTTAGCAGGGGACCTCAGAGAGAGAAGAAAATAATGTAGATTTCTCCAATAGAGACTCAGGACACTTGGATATAATGTTTTTATTAGGATTTTACACTCCTAAGTGTCCATAGAAAATTAGCCATCCATGTTTCATTTTTGTTGGGCTCTGTTGAACCTCAACTTCTTTGGGGTTCAGAGAGGTAAAGCAATTTACCTAAGGCCACACAGCTACAGAGAGCTGATTCCAAAGCCTGTGTTCTTTACATTACCCTGCACTGCTTTTTAGGAAAATAGGTGTAATTCTTGTTGTCAATGAAATGGAAATTAGTCAATGATTATTTGTCCCAAGGGGAAAATATCAGAGGAGTATATGGGGACTTATTTATATTTAAAAGCTGCATAGTACCCTGGGCTCCAGTTCTGGTTCAAATCCAAGTTCCATCCCTTATTGCTTGTGTGATACAGTTGATCCCCAAGTTAAAAAAAAATTTTTTTTATCTAGACAACGGGCATAATTTTAACATTTACCTCATAGTGTTGTCATGAGAATAAAAGAGAAAATACTTGAGAATCACTTAACACTATGACTGACGAGTGCTAAAAAGCGCTAGCTGTTATTTGATTTTATAATGCACAGTTTAATTGGCAAGCAGGATGAAGCAGAAAGGGGAAATGTGAAAGAGGAAAGACTGCCTCTTCTTTTTAACTTGTCTTCATGCACTGATTCCTTTGCATGTCCCCAGCACGCACCTACCTGTCTGGTGGGTTCAATTAGATCAGCTCATTCCAAAGGAGAGAGATAAGAGAAACTGGTTGGTGGGAAACCCAACCGAGTGTGAACAAAGATGCATGTAAGAGGGTAGTCTTCACAGGATCCTTTATGGTAGAGAAAACTTGGAAATAATCTAAATGTTAATTTATAAAGAACCGGTTATGTCAACTATGGCGCATCTCAGTTAATTCAGCACAGTCCCTTCGGAGACTTAGGATAAACGCATCAGAATCATCTCTGATTCTTCCCTTCTCTCACTCCCCACGTGAATACCATGAGTGAATCCCGCTGATGACTCTCAAGATATATTTAGCACATAACTAGTTCTCATTACCTCCACAGCTGCCACCTGATCTTTGGGCACTGTCATCTCTTGTGTAGATGTTTGCAATCACCTTCCCCCTGGTCTCTCTGCTGTCACTCTCCCCCCTTCCAGTGACAATGGCGTCCTTGCTGATACATCTATTAACTAATTCCTACCTTAGGGCCGTTGTGTGTGCCTGTTCCTGCTGCTTGGAACACTCCTCCCTGGGATGCTCAGAGCTCCCTTCCTCATCTACTCAAGACCACTTTTCAGTGAGGCCTGCCCCATCTATCCTGTTTTTAATTGCAATCTACCCCACTCTGAATTTAATACTTTCTATCCCATTTACTCTGCTCTATTTTTTTCCATAGTAATTATCACTTTTTATGTAAGATACATTATTATTTACTTAGCGTATTGTCTGCTTTTCTCTGCTAGATTATGAGCTCCATGAAGGAAAGTATGTTGGCCTTTTAGTCCCTGCTTTTTGTTGTTGTTTAGTGCTAAGTTCCTAGCACCTAGAATAGTTCCAAGCACACAGTAGGTGCTTAGTAAATATTTGCTGAAAGAATGCATGAATGAACTCTTTTTTACAATGGGTTAGTATGAAATTTTAATATTATTGAGGGGAGTCTGTAAGTATTGACATAGGAAAATCTCCAAGACATGATTTTATTTTATTTATTTATTTTGAGACAGAGTCTCACTGTGTCCCCCTCAGTAGAGTATCATGGCGTCACAGCTCACAGCAACCTCAAACTCTTGGGCTTAAGTGATTCTCTTGCCTCAACCTCCCAAGTAGCTGGGACTAAAGGTGCCTACCACAATGCCTGGCTATTTTTTGGCTGTAGTTGTCATTGTTGTTTAGCAGGCCCAGGCTGGGCTCGAACCCACTAGCTTTGGTATATGTCTCCAGCTCCCTACTCACTGAGCTACAGGTACCGAGCCTCCAAAACATAATTTTAAATTAAAAAAAATCAAATTGTAAGGCTATACACAAATATACATGCATACCATATAATTTCATTTCTATTTTTTAAAAACCAACAAAACCATCTGTTGGCATCTGCATACATAGATACATATGTGTGTGCATTAAAAAATGGATAAAATGCTAGGAAGGACATAGTCGAGATTTGTATCAATAGGTTTTTTTGTGGTTTTATAACTTTATTTGATGTGTCTGACAAACCCCAGTTGGTTCTCATCCATTCTGACTGTCTATAGATTTTTGAAAGTGGTAACAGGTACATAAGTAACCAGAGTAGAGAGCTTGTTTGATGAACCTCCATCTTCATTATGTTTTCCAGACAACCACATACAGATACGATATGGGAAATTCCTTATGCCTTTGGCCCAGGCAGCTTTGTTGAGCCTGCTACCAATGCTCACATCTGGAGTTCCCATACCTTTCATGGCAAATTTCCAGAATGCCCAAGGGGCAGCTTCTTGAAGCCCACTCCATGGATGTGCTTGTGAATGTTGATGAAGTATTCTCAAGTCACCACCTGGTTCATGGCAGACTGGCCCTTCTTCTCCCCACCCGTCTTTCTGGGAACCATTCTGCCAGGCTCCAGTTGGAAAGATAGAGCGAGAGGGATTGTGGGAGGAGGAAAGGGGTGGTTGCAAGTCATCTCAATAGTTACTTTTTAGAAACATCTAAATAGTTGTTTATTTTTGCTTTTTACCTTACCTGTGTCTGTAGATTTTGAGTTTATCTTACAAAGCATGCATTTGTGTATTACTTTCTGTGTAATGTAGATTATCTACGTTTGTGTAAATTTTCAAAAAAATTAAATGGACAGAAAGTTTATCACCCTTGTTGTTTTCCAGAGCCAGCTAACCTAAAAAGTTGTTAGTAGAGAGGTTTGAGATGAATCAGGAGTGTCTCTGATCAGGGGATCAATTTGGCCTAACCCTGCCTCCCCAGACCTTTCTGCAATCTGCTGTGAGCAATTTTGGAGAAAAGCCATGATTGTCTGACTCACTGCTATAGTTTCATCTTCCAGAATAGTGCTTTGGACTTAGTAGTACAAAGTGTGTATTGTTTAATTGAAGCTACTCTTTCCTGTCCTCCTTTCCCAGTGCTGTTCTGTGATGCAGCCTCAGTTCAGCCTCCTCCCTGCAGGTGGCAGAGTCTTCTTGGTCTTGAACCGGCCACGCTTACTACAACAGCGGCTCTCAACCCACTGAACACAGGGGTGCTTTCCTCCAGTAACTTCCTTTACTACTGTGGAATAAAGTTAACAAATTAAATAATTACCTACAAATATAACTTTAAAAAATCAATATTCTTCCCTTGCTCCAATATAAAGAGAAATAAAAGGAAAGTAATTGGTAGTGATTTCCCAAGCAGTTATCATGAAACAGTCAGATGTTCTGTCCATGTCCAGGACTCCTGTGACTGTGGACAGGTAGAGATGCTGTGTGATACAGTTGTAGTATTTAATCAGTGAAATAATTTTCCAAAAATTGTGGACTTCTCTTGGTAGAACTTTGAACAAAACAAAGTACAAATTTCTTTAATTTATATGCATTTTAACTTTCCCAGATATACTGTGTGTCAAAGCTAAGCTCCTGACTCCCACCAAAATAAACAGCCATATCCTAGGCTCAAGTAATCAACAGACAACAGCCATATCCTAAGCTCAATAATTATAAACAGGTATTATATGTATTGGAGAGTTTGAGATGTGGGCAAGTTTTTGTTTCATAGGATTTCCCTTCATATTGCAGGATATTTAGCATCCTTGGCCATCACTAAATGCCTGCTGTGCTCTTTCACTAAGTACAAGCCTCACGAAAATGTTTCCACCAATTTCCATAATGCCCTCTAGGGGACACTACTGGCCTCATTAAGAACTTTTAACCAGCTACCTAACAGGGTAGCCACAAGTCGTATGTGGCTATCTGCCTTGAAAGGTAGCTAGTGGGACTAAACAACTAAAACTTTAATTTAGTTTACATAAAAATTTTAAAATTGATACTCAGTTCAGTTGGAACAACTTGGGTATGTGAATATACTTTGTCGATATAAATTTTATGAAATCAGAATACAGATCAAATATTTCTAAGTAAAAGTTTAGTGCAGGGGTCCTCAAACTTTTTAAACAGGGGGCCAGTTCACTGTCCCTCAGACCGTTGGAGGGCTGGACTGCAGGCCCCAGGACAAGTCGGCTGCTAAGCAGGACAGGCAGCAGCAGCAAAAACACCTGGCGGGCCGGATAAATGTCCTAGGCGGGTCGCATGTGGCCTGCGGGCTATAGTTTGAGGACACCTGGTTTAGTGAATGAATTGAGACAGTGACTCTTAAAGTGTAAAGTACACAGAGAAGTTTCAAGGTTTAGAAGCAGAACGTACGTAGAGGAGCTCACGAATATGTGGAGCAGTAAGAGAGCTTTGAGATACCCCCAAATCCAGAAACGTAACATCTGCACAAATGGAAAGAAATGAAGCCCTCGTAAATTTCTTACATTGGATTACATGCTGAAATTACAACACTTTGGGTAGGTTAGATGAAATAAATATTATTGAAATTAGTTTCACCTTTTTTTTTTTTTTTTTACTTTTTAAATGTTGCTTCTGCAAAACTTAAAAATACATATAAGAGGCCAGGTGCTGTGGGTTATGCCCGTCATCCCTGTGATTCTGGAATCTGGGAGTCTGAGGCAAAAGGATCGTGTGAGCTTAGGAGTTTCAGACCAGCTTGAGCAGGAGCGAGACCCTGTCTCTGCCAAAAATAGATAAATTAACTGGGTGTTGTGGTGAGTGCTTGTAGTCCCAGTTACTCTGGAGGCTGGGGATTGCTTGAACCCAGGAGTTTGAGGTTGCTGAAAGCTAGGCTGACACCATGGCACTCTGGTCTAAGCAATGAGTGAGACTCATCTTAAAAATAAATAAATAAAAAAATAAATAAAAATACAGGTGAAGTCAGACAATTAAGCTCACGAACTCATCCTAGAAAAAGTACTTAGAAAAAGTACTGAATACCTCGTTGCTGACTATCAACTATGGTCACCTTTGAAGCACTGCCCTTGGGAAGCTACACACTGCTGCCAGCACCCAGTCCACCCTGCAAAGCAATTTTGGAACTCTTTTTTCTGGAATGGTCATCAGGGCTGTCATTGCACAAGGTCTGACTATTAAGTTCATATGTAAACTCATCCTAGAAAAAGTGCTTTGAAGGGTGATATTCAGCAATGTAAAATGTGGTGTTTTTTTGGATGGGCTTGAGAACTTAATACTGACCTTGTATATAGCTTACATTATCATGCTATCGGGCAGTGCTGGAATAGAGAAAATTCAGGACCATTTGTCAGTCTCTGAGATCTCTTCTTACATTTCTGCCTCATCAGAATGCACAGTAAGTTAGAAATAAGGTAGAAATAAGGAAGAAGTTAGAACATTCTAATTCTTCTCTAGCAGACAAACCAGGAGCCCCAGGGACAGGGTCTTTGAAGGGTAGAATAATCCCAAGGGTTTATTATTTTTTAATGAAGTTCCAGATTTGGGCCTGTGGTTTCTGGCAAGGTTAATGTTTTTCCACTACACTCATCCCCTACTGGGTCCTTTGAGAATCTTGCCTTTACATTCTGACGTGGAGGTTTTGGCCTCTGATACAAAGGTTTGTGCCAGTTGTGCTCAGAGGCAATGAGGAAAAGGCATTTCAATGTGCAAGAGAAATGGTCTATCTCTCCATCCTGGAGATTTACAGATAATGCATGTGGTTACATTTCAAAGCAAACCGTGAGCCATCCCCTAAGTCAGAGCTTGGAAAAACCAACCTCATGGGTAGCTAAGATACATGCCAGCCACCCAAGGCCTCACTGATCATATGTTCAGAAATCTGTTATGGATTCTAGAATATAAGATGAAGTAAAATCATTTTCTGTGCATTTCTTAAAGAAGTCGCCTTTTTCCAAGCAGTAAATTTCATGATCTGAGATAGCATTAATGGTAAGAAGTGTGAGCTTTGGGGTCAGACCTGGGTTAGAGGCCAAACCACTGACATTTCGCGGCTGTGGGAACATGGGCAGGCAACTTAACCTTTCTGTGTTTTGGTTTCCCGTCTTCCTATCTGAAATATCTCCTTTGTGGGAGATTTTTTTTTTTTTTTTTTTTTTTTTGGTAATGAAGGGGTGAGAGTGGGAAGTAGGGACCATTTTTAAGCAGGAAAGCATTTTAGAACAGCATCTCCCGGGCTATTTTCCTTAGTTTTCTGTGAAATTGAATTCCAAAAAGAAAAAGAGTTTTGTGGGCAATGCATTTGGAAATGGTACACAGAGCATCATTTTCTTACCTGTAGTAAAGAAATCAGATTCACGGGGCGGTGCCTGTGGCTCAAGGGAGTGAGGTGCCAGCGCCATAGGCCGGAGGTGGTGGGTTCAAATCCAGCCCTGGCCAAAAACTGCAAAAAATAATAAAAAATAAAAAAAATAAATCAGATTCACGTGGCTTACCTTGGCATTTCTCAAACTTATTAGGATTCCCCCCCACCCCGCCCCAAATAACTACTAGCTCTTTAGGATATGATGTGGGAGAAAATGTCTTACCTTCCGGTTAGAGCACCTTGTTCTCGCATTTTGGATTGGCTGGACTCCTGTTCAGATCGCCCTGCTATGTGAAGGGAGAAACATGAGATAGGCTACCAGACTCTGTCACTGCCACCTTGGTCCATAATGAAAAATCCATTCCTTAGCTTAGATGACATTGGGGGGTAAAAAAAAGATGATGGTGAGCTACCTTAGTCTGTTGAAGCATTGCCTTGAAATTTTCTATTTTAAGTGCTGATGGAACAGAGGCAGACTATAAACGCAAGTTTTGTTTTTCATGTTTTGTATAAAATCCCAGGAACTCTTACAGCTCTCTACAAATGATCAATAACTATAATAACCTTCTGCCGTAACAATATTTCAAAGGGAAATGCCAGAGTGGAGTTTAAATATACACACACACACATGCTGCATGGTAATGTATGAGCAGATTAAAAGGATATGTTTAATTTATAAGCCCTACTCTGATTAAAAATGATAGATGTGGAAAGATCGCTAACGGATAATGTTCATACTCAATTCGCAATAATTGCACATTTCTTTCATCAAGGCACATATCTAATATAATCTCCCAAATCCCAAAATACACATACAAATAAAGTCCAGTAAATGACATCAGACAGAATAGGATAAAAATTCTGCTCCTAAGAAGATTCAGAATACTCCAGGGTCTAAATCAAAATGCACAGAAGCAAGCCTAGGTATCTGCAAATAATTTTGTAAGCGCATCATTTCCCTCCAATTGTTATAATAACCATTTCAAACGTAGAAAAAAAATTGGAGGCACAGTCCAATAAATAGTCATCACGTACCGTGAACATTTTGCCAGTTTTTACTTTGCAAACTGTGTATGCACACATGTTTTAAGTAGGTATATACAGTATATCGAGGGCATGACCTAAAAAGGACATTCTCCTATTATCTTGCCTAAGAAAATTACCAATAATTCTCTAGTTCCTTCTGATGCTGCCTCTAGAGTCAAATTTCTCCAGGAAGCAATCTAGGTTTACATATTGCACTTGGTTGTGTCCCTATTATCTTTACATCTAGAATGTTCCCTCTACCTCCTACATTTTTCTCCCCGATACACTGATTTTTTGATGAGACTTTTATCTTGTAGGCTGTCCCCATAATGGCTTTGTCTGTCTGTTTGGGGCCATTTAACTCATTCCTCTGTCCCCTATAGCTATGTTAAAGTAAAAATTAGGCTTGCTACTTGGGGAGGTAGAGGCGGTGGGTTACCTGAGCTCAGGAGTTTGAGACCTGCCTAAACAAGAGCAAGATTCCATCTCTAAAAATAGCTGGGCATTGTGGCAAGTGTCTGTAGTGTCAGCGACTTGGGAGGCTGAGGCAACAGAATTGCCCGAGCCCAAGAGTTTGAGGTTGCTGTGAGCTATGATGCCACGGCAGAACCACTGTTAACATTTTAATGTATTTACTTTTAGACTTTTTTTTCTATATAGGTTTGCATAGTGAATTCTGTATCACCGAGTATAAAATCTGTATCATAAATATTTTTCCATATCATCTCAAACTTTTTATAAACCTTTTAAAAGTCACTAGATAATCTTTCCTAGTGCAGTAATCCTACTGTCGGACATTGAAGTTACGTTTCATTTTTTCCCAGTATGGATAATATCATGGAGAATATCTCTATCTATATAAATATTTTTCTCCTTTAAAAATTATATTCTTAACAGAAGTAATGGGGCTGAAGGGAATTTATTTTTTCCATTTCTCTCTTGATTATCCAAGTAAGATGAGCTTTCCATTGACAAGTAAAATACAATAAAACTGAGAAAGAAAAAAATCATTCAGGTCCTCCACCCGGAGGCAACTGATGTTAGCATTTTCATGTGATTTCTTCTGATGTATGCAGTTACAGTATTTTCTTTCTTAGCAAGATATAAGGATGTGAGTATTTTAAGGCTTTTGATGATATTGCCAAAATTGCTTTCAATTTATCAATTTATCCTCCTCCTGTATTAGTTGAGACTATTCTGAAAACTCCAACATCTAAAAATGATCAAATAAGCATGATTATTTCAAAACTTTCCAAGATTGTGCTTTGACTTGTTGAAAATCTGTGAATGTGGAAAAGGGCATAAACAAGTGTTGTACGGACAGGGCGCTGTGGCTCCTGCTCCTATCTCAGCACTTTGGGAGGCTAAGGAAAGGGACGGTAGAAGTCAGCAATTTGAGGCCAGCCTAGGCAACATAGCAAGACCCCCATTTCTACAGATAATAAGAAAACTTAGCCAGGCTTGGTGGCACATGCCTTCAATCCCAGCTACTTGGGAGGCTGAGACAGAAAGATTATATGAGCCCAGGAGTTCAAGGCTGCAATGAACTATGATCATATCACTATACTTCAATCTGGATGACAGAGCAAGAACCATCTCAAAAAAAAGACTGTTACCTGGAAAACTCTTCTCCAGCTTTTGATCTTTTGATCTGCTGGTCTACCGTTCTGAAAGGATACCTTTGTTAATGATGTTCAGCTGGGTTTCAGTAGGGACATTTGAAAATGTTTATTTAAAGAGTAGTGATGAAAGTCAGCTCACTGGATTTTCTAGACAAAGATAGGCCATTGGTCATTTATTAATAGATAAGAAAAAATATTCTTCTAGTTAGGAATTACCAACCTTTTTCATGGCATGGCACAGATACTATGATATTATGTTCTATCTGTGCCCTATAGTCCCGGGTTCCCCTGGCTGCCCTGAAGGCTGAAGGGTCAAGGTCACAGTCTCCTGTAATCCATTTCTGGCATATCCAGGTCAGCTCTGTATTCTAGGGAACCTGGAGGAATAGGTCTGATGTCATCAAGTACATATCTTTCTCTTTTTTAATGCTGTTTCTCTAGTCCCCTCCCCCCAACCTATTTTTGGCACTGATAATAAAGGGACTTTATAACTGGGGCACATCACCTCAGTAGAAAGGCAGTCGTGCTTCTTAATCTTCTGATCCTACTTCTTTGCTGTTCTCCACAAAATATGCTTAATTCCTATTTCAAAGTTTTATCTATTTGATTTTTTCACCTTGAGTCATTCATAATCAACTGAGTATCTTATGTACCAGGCTCTGAGAGTAGACAGGTGGCGAAGACAGCTCCTGACTCTGAGGCGTTCACAGGCGAATGGAGGGAAAAATAGGAATGGCAGGGCACGTGACACACCCTTGGATGGTGGCAGGTCCTAAAGTTCCTTGGCGTTGTCCCTGGGGCAGGTGGGGAGGCTTCCAGAAGCAATGGCATTTTAAGCGTGATCTGAAAGGGGGGTGGAAGCTAGACCTCCACTCAGGAAACAGAGTGACTGGGTAAGAGACCGAAACCTGTGGTTTCGAGAAGTGGGAGAGCTTATTGGTTGCCTGGAACACCAAGTCCAGTCAGGACCTGGCTGAGTGACAGAGGCTGAGGATGGAAGGGAAGCTAAAGTGAGGCAGGCCGGGTTTGGAAGGGCTTTGTTGCATGGAACAGTTAGGACTTGTTATAGACTGGACCACTGGAAAAGATTTTTTTAAACTGGAGACTGACATCTACAAACTTGTGTTTTTAGAAACTGCTTTCCCAGCACTGTGGAAAATTGAGTTAGGGATGGGTAGGGAAGTCATCAGGAGGCAGCTGCAACTTGGAAAGAAGAGGTGGAGGTTTGGCCTAGGGCCAAGGAGCTGGGGGTGGGTGTAAGGATGGCTGTAGGAGTATGGGATGGGTCAGGTTGGGCAACTAAGTAAATGGCGAGCCATTAGTAGAGACAGAAAACGGGCTTTACCCCACTGTTCCAGTTCTGTAAATCCAACCCACCCATTTGACCCAGCCCTAAGGCCCTCCTGTTTGCAAACCTTTTTCTTGTATCTTTGTCTCCTAGAGACTGCTCCCTTCCCTGGGTAGCTATTCTGGTATTCAGCTGTGGACAGTTTGCTCTCTAAGCAGAAGGTTACCACTTCACATGTGTTAGGTTTGTCTCCTGAGCTGGATTGTAGGATTGTTCTCAGGCCCAAATCTCACGCTTCTCTGACTTCCATCTCAGCGACTATCTCACGGGGTTGGGTATTTACAAAGTGCAGCAGGCAATGGGGTTAGAGCTGTGCTTGTAAAGGAAACCTTCAGTATAAAATACATGCCAACCCGAACTGTCAGGTTAATACAGGGGTACAATCCACAACCCAGGACCCTAGGAATCCTCTTATTCTAAGCAGCAACTTCCAAGAACCGCCGGTGTCCCTAAGGTCCCATGAGACACAATTTGAAAACTTTGGCTTGGACAGATCATGGGTGTCAGAATAGGATGAATCTGAATTCGAATCCCTGCTTTGTCACTTAGCTGTGCTAGAGTAGATAAATGAAGAAACGGCACTTCTCTTTCCCCTCTGTAGAACAGAGAATGCTTTCCTTGTAGGGTAACTGTGAAGACAAAGTAAGATAATGCAGGCAGCAATCTGTGGCACTTATTAAATGCTCACCAGATCACAGTTGTTATTGGTAACAAAAACAAGTCACTTGTTAACTGATTGAGTATCTGATCCTTATTGAATTGGCACCTGTTTAGTATGAGTAAATTGATTCGTCCTCAGGTTAAGAAAAGCCAAGGTTGAGGTGAAGTTATGGATGAGCTTGGAATTATGAGAACAACCAACCTGGTCTTAGGTTCCTTCCACTCCGTAAACCCACAATCACCTGCCTTTTCATGAGGGCCTATCAATATTTAATGCACGGGTGTCAGTTACCGTAAACTGACCATCCCCTAGCAACAACTTGAATTAATTATATGCAGGAGACAAAATAAAATGCCTTTTCCCCAGAGGCCCAAGTTCCACTGGCTACATAGAAGCCTGGTAACCACAGTGAACTTTCGTCTTCTTCTGATGGAGGACAGTGAGAAGAAGCTGAATCAGAAGAGTGATGGCAAACCCCGGAAAGTACGATTTAAAATCTCCTCCTCCTACAGTGGCCGAGTACTGAAGCAGGTCTTCGAGGACGGGCAGGAATTAGAATCACCAAAGGAAGAATACCCTCACAGTTTTCTCCAAGAAGCCCTTGAACCAATGGATGGTGTTTACGGGTCTGGGGAAGTTCCCAAGCCCCAGCTGTGCTCCCCTAAGCTGACTGCTCAGAGGATCAGTGTGTTCAGAGAGGGCAGTGCCTATACCTTGGCAGGCAGCCAGCCTCTGTTCAACGATTACAAGATGAATGACCACAAGGTTGGTATTGTGCGTGACATGTAAACTCTAAGGGCAGGCTTCAGACTTTTATCTTGCTCATGCCCCAGTGCCAGCCGGAGCTGTAGGCACTCCAAATGGGAAGTCGCTGTTAGAAAATATCTGGGACAAAAATAACGTGCTTGTTGACTGCTCATTGGGAGGTGCAGTGAACATGTATCATATTCAGATTCCATCCAGGGTAATACATTGTAATTGGATATCTGGGTTTTCTCGCAGTGGTTTTCATGTTGCCAGACTGCCCTTTTAGAAAATTATGCAGAAGTAGGTTGTTTTGTTTCCTGAAAGAGCTGAATGTTTGAAGATGCTCATTTTATTCCAGCCAATTATTTAGCTTGTGGTTTACCCATGTCTTATTCTTTACCTCTATGGCCTTCCTACTATCTGCTTTTAAAGAATGTTTATTTATTTATTTTGCTTTTCCATTGCTCACTAGCATGAAATGTGGGTAGTGGAATCCTGAGCAGAGATGGTGAAAAGGAAATAAGCCCGGGGAGACGTTACATGGGGAAGAAGTTTGAACTAATACTTCAGTCGAAGCGTGTGTTTAATCTGTGAATTTCAATTACTTCCCTGATTCCATGGATAATCAAAAGCCCACACATGATTTTCTTTTAAGCTTAAAGAATCTGGAAAATATTCACTGATGTCCAAAATTCATAGGAGATGTGTATATGTTCTCTGTCAGTGGGACCATGAATGCCTTTTAAAAAAGATTAAATACAATTATCTAATGTATCCACACTATTAATGAATAGCACACCAGGCTGTGTTCTCATCCTTAAAGTGTGAAATGCAGATAATTATCCTCTAATTATTTTTATTGTTAGTTTCCTAAGGGAATAGATAATGTATCTATTGCAGACAAATGCATTATTGGCTTTGCTGGCATTGGTAAAATTATGGGCATGTCCACAATTATCAAAGATAGTACCAGGTTCCTTTTCACTATTGAAGGGGCTGGGATGAATGTTAATGGGGTGACTTATGCCTTACAAAGTGCTGTTACATACTATTCTATCTATTTCTAGCATGTTCTGTTTTTCCTGTGACCTGGAGAAAGAAAGCAAAGTATGGTCCTTCTCATATTGCACATAAGGAAAATTAAGGGCCGAGTTGTATTTTCTTTTTTTTTTGAGACAGAGTCTCACCATGTCACCCTCAGCAGAGCCCCGTGGCGTCACAGCTCACAGCAACCTCAACTCCTGCCTCAGCCTCCCAAGCAGCTGGGACCACAGGTGCCTGCGAGTACAGAGTTTTTAAGGGCCCTACCTGGTATTTACAAGGTGATTGGGTGCAGAATCATAAGAACCTGGTGTAATTTCTCATACTTTTTGCTCTAGGGCATGTTATTTTTCAGGGAACACAATTATTACATAGCAATAGTGATGATGATAATAGCTCTTACCATATATTAAGTACTTATTATGTGATGCAACTTACAGTATTTCTTTTCAATTATATCTTATTTGTAGGTTTAGAATTTACAAAGTCATAGTTCATGCAAAGCTGTACAAAGCTATGGTAGATAATTTTGGATTGCTTGACCTTCATAAGTCATGTGCCAGACTTGGCATTCATATAAATGTAGGGTTTAACATGGATTTATTCTAGGTAAACAAGTCTTCGTTGAAGCGTGGCTCACTTGGTTAAAACACCATGCTCTAGAGACAATGTTGAAGTTTTAGTTCCTGCCTGGTCCAGTTATCCTTGTTTGCCTTGTTGCCTAATCCAGTGCCCCATCCCAATCTTAGCTGACCTTTGAGTATGTGAGGGTATCCAAGATGGATTCACACAGCATCCTCCACTGAAACACTTGTCAATGTGGTATTTAGGAAAGATGAGAACTGAGATGTTGTGATGTTTCAATAGTTAATCTAATTATAAAACAACTATTAGTGGTTCTGAGACCCCATCAGGTAACATTTAAGTGTAATGATTCAAAGCAAAGGCTCTGCACTCAAACATATTTGTGCACCATTGTTTATAACAGTATTATTCATAATTGCCTAAAGGTAGAAACAACCCCTGTGTCCATTTCTTGATGAATGAATACACAAAAAATGTGGCATATACATGCAATGGAATATTATTCAGCCTTAGGAATAATTTTGGAATTACTGGAGGGACAAAGGAAGGACATTTTGACGTATGCTATACCATAGACAAATCTTATATGTGAAATAAGCCAGTCACAAAAAGATAAATACCGTATGATTCCACTTGTATGACCCACCTAGAGTAATCACCTTCATGGAGACAGAAAGTAGAATGGTGGTTTCCAGGGGCTCTGGGTTGGGGAGAAGGAAGAACTATTGTTTAGTAGATACAGAGTTTGAGTTTGGGAAGAAGAAAAAGTTCTCAAGAAGGATGGTGGGGATGGTTGCACAACCATGTGAATGCACTTAATGCCACTGGACTGGACACTTAGAAACGGCTGGTAAATTTTATGTTAGGTACATTTTACCACAATAATAATAATGACTTAAAACAACCCAGAGACTCTGATGTCAGTCAAACCCTGCCTTGGGCTGATCTCAGAACTTTGGGAGGGTTGCTTGAGGCTGGAAGTCTGAGGCAAACCTGTGCAGTATAGTGAGCCTCTGTCTTTTTTAAAACCTCAGATTAATATGAGGGTACAAATGATTGGGTTCCCATGTTTGCCTTTTCTAGGTAAGGTCCCTGTTGCAGTTGTGTCCTGCACCCAGGAGGTGTGCCATGTGCTGTTACATTGTGCTCATTAGGTGAGAGCACATCAATCCCCCTCCTTCATTTTGTCTCCCTCCCCCCACACTTGAATTAAATTGATTTTTTTTGTTGTGTAGGTATGTTTTAGTTAGTCTCCTGGTTTCATAGTAGTATTGAGTACATTGGTACTTGCTTTTCTATTCTTAGATAATTTACTAAAAAGAATGTTCTCCAACTCTATCCAGGTTAATACCAAAGATGGAGAGTGTCCATCTTTTTTGTGGCTGAATAGTAGTCCACAGTATACATATACCACAGATTGTTAATCCATGAATGGTTGATGGGTACTTGGGTTGATTCCAAAACTTGGTCATTGTAAATTGGGCTGTGATAATCTAGTGCAAATGTCCTTAACACCCTGTACTTACAAAAATATTTTTTAAAAATTAGTCAGGTATGGTGGCTTATAGTCCCAGCTGCTTAGGAGGCTGATTCAGGAGGATCACTTGAGCCTAGGAGTTCAAAGTTACAGGGAGCCACTGATGGGGCTGCTGTACTCTAGCCTGGGTGACAGAGAGAGACCCCATCTCAGACAACAACAACAACAACAACAACAACAAGAACAATAAAGCCCAGGCTTTCTACCTATTTACCGTGCAAGCTTGAGCAAACTACTTAACCTTGCAGTGCTTCAACACCATTATCCATGATATAAGTGTAATAAAAGTGACTACTTAAAGAGAGTTATTTGGTGATTAAAAAGACAATACTTAAGAAGCTCTTAGCATTGTGCTTGGCACACTGGTATACGTGCTCAGCAAATGTTACCCACAATTGACATAAAGAGCAGGTTCTGATCCAAGAAATGTTTAGTCTTTTGTTTTCTGTGATGGGTAGAGAAAGTAGCTATAAATAATCAAAATAGTTTAAGGAATTAAAACCAACTGAAGGCTTGGTGCCCATGCTCAGTGGTTAGGGAGGGTTAAAACCTGGCCCAGGCCTGCTAAACAACAATGACAACTGCAACAACAACAACAATAACAAATGGCCGGGCATTGTCTGGGGCGCCTGTAGTCCCAGCTACTTGGGAGGCTGATGCAAGAGAATAGCTTAAGTCCAAGAGTTTGAGGTTGCTGTGAGCTGTGACCCCATGGTACTCTATCAAGGGTGACATAGTGAGACTGTCTCAAAAAATAAATAAATAAATAAAGCCAACTGAAGTTTATAAGGTTCATAAAAGGAATGAAAGAGATAAGGAAAGGGAATAATATTTAATGAACACCTTATTTATACATATTATGTAATTTCACCTTCACAGTATTTCTATGAGAAAAAGTTTCACAATTGTAAAAACAGCAGTTGATAGGGATTAAACAATTCGAAAAACTCAGATGGTTGTTGAATAACATTTGAATAGAATTTGAACTCAGGTCTCTCTACCTTCAAAGCCTACTAAATTTCTTGTACCTAATAAGAGCAGTGGAAGGGTTTAGTAGTGCCTGATTAGCAATCTCTAAGCATGTTGCCATGGCCACCGGGGTGGTTGCAAATGCTCAATCACATAGGTTGCCATTCTGGGCTCTATGGAAGGAAATGAAAAATTCTTGGCTCCATTCTGCCTTCTATAATTCAAGAGTGGGTATTCCTCACAGGCAATTAATGTAACCAGATACTCTGAACTTTACTTACACCCGGAGAGTCTCCTTAGACACAAGGAAGAGCTTGGCTGTCAGACTGAAACTTAAACACACCTTAAAGATGCTTTGGTCCCCTCCATCTTTGGGGTACATTAAAGCAAATTTGTTAGGAGGGGTAGTGTCCTGGACATTGACCAACTTACAGGCAGGGGGCAGGACCAAGTGATCTCAGATTCTCTTAGCATATTGAAAGCTTTGTCTTGAAAAATAAAACCAGCTCAAGATATGAAAAAGCTCCCTAGAAACTGAACCTCTTTGGCTATTACTGGAAGTAGAAATGGAACCTTCCAAAAGTACCCCCATCCTTATCTTCTGATGGTCAGAAACTGATATTCCAGAGTGTGAAACAGGAATCCAGCCTGCATAAAACAATAGGAAATGGAAGCTGCTACACAATCCCTTGAGGAGAGGGAGAGAAAACGGGCCAGATAGGAAGCTTGTGGCTTAATGAATAACTATTGAAAACACCATGGGTGTTTCAAGGAAGGGAGCCTAAACATGGAAGTCTGGCTCAAGCCAGGCTTTGACTAAATACATACAAGGCTGCTTCACTGTAGCCTTTAGACAGATTTGATTATACAGTTCTATAACCAGGACAGAACGGCTGATGCTGAGGTGTCTGGTTGTGTGGCGTGATTATGTGTGCACCACTGAAGATCAGTTTTTAATAGTAACAATGGCCCTGATGCCCATCATTTTCATAGTATCTCCAACTTTTCCAAACTCTATACTTTTCCTATATTTTTCAAAGCACCTACCAGCTCACCCCTCCACCCCCAAAACTTGACATAATTAGTTTCAGGGCTGAGACTCAAAATATTTAACCATAGAAACATTGCTCAGTCAGCCAGCAGTGTTGGGGCAGGGTTCTGAAACTAGGGCTCCTAAGTATTAAATCTTATATTGCTGGGCTTTGGGATGGTAGAGGCTCCCTGAAGGGAGAGAGGGATCATAGGAAGTCACTTGGGAGTCTCAGGACAGCACCTGTTTGTCACTCCATATGGAAGTGTTTCTGTATTTTAATAATTTGTTGTCTGTGGCACTGCCTACCAACTAGATGTCAGCCCATATGCTGATGAGCAAACTGAAGTTTGAAGAGGCTGTGTGACTTTCCTGTATCTCACAATAGGTAGACGGTAGAACTGGAATCCAATGCAATTTCTCTCCAAGTGGACCTAACTCTGGGTAAAATATGTGTTCTTGGTCCAGAAATCACTGAACCCCTTCTTCCCAGGCACCTTTATTTTCTGCACTGGGATCTTGCCCAAACTTACTCCTGAGCAAATGATTAAGTGGTAACTTAACACGTGGTAACTCCATATGAAGGAACATAAGTTATTAACAATAATACTTTAGAAATTTATTTATTGACATGAAAAGATTTTTATATTATGTAGATAATGAAAAAATAGGCTACAGCACAAAGATACTATATTTTGAAAGGAAAATATTTGTCAATAGGGAAGGTGGCAAGAATATGCATTTTAGTGTGACATAGTTGGATTGCAGTCCCAGTCACAGTCCCTAAGAAACTCTGTCATCCTGGTGAGACCCCTAACCCCCTGAGACTCAGTCTCCTCACCTGTACAATATGGAAACCATGGCATCTCCTTCACAGGGAGGTTTGCGAGAAAAGTGGGATAATATTAAGACATGGATCCTGCCACGCAAATGGTGCTCAGTAAATGTTATTTACTAATATTATTTATGGATAGAAAAAAAAACTGCAGGGGTACATAGAAAACAGAAAAAGTGTTTCTTTGCATTTATTACGCACTCATGATACCAGCCCTGCATTGGCTGCCAGGGCAGACAGTAGGATGGGAGCTCTAGCCCCGCCCTCCAGCGTCCTGCGCTAGGCGTAGTTCATCTTTGATTGATCACCAGCGAGGAAGATAGCTTTGATGGCTTCCAGAGAGAGCAAACACCCCAGAGCAGGAACTAGCGCTCTGGGGTCTGATGGGATCGCCAGCGTTGGCTGGTTCCCCCTCTCCTGTTTCCTGGGAGGTTGGACACATTCTGCTGCCCTGTATTTGGTGGTGAAGTTTCCGTGCTCATTCTCCATTTCTCCAGCCCCCACCTATTATAGATTTTGGAAAGATAATCATCTACACGAACAACCTGAAAATCATTCGAACCCCAATGGACAAGAGAGACTTCATGAGGAAAATGCTCCAGAATGAAGAGCCTGAGGAGGAGTCTCTGATGAGCAAAGAGGACAGCTATGGAGACCAGGACCAGCACGATGGGCCTCTGCTGGAGGCGGACAGCGCCTTCCCCCACAACCAGTACACACAGGTGCGTCAGCCAGCGTGGCTCTCCTACCTGTAGCTGACCCTACGACAGGGGCCCCCAAAGTGGTTCTAAGTAAAAACTTTTTTTTTTTTTTTTGAGACAGAGCCTCAAGCTGTCCCCCTGGGTAGAGTGCCGTGGCATTACAGCTCACAGCAACCTCCAACTCCTGGGCTCAAGCGAGTCTCTTGCCTCTGCCTCCCAAGTAGCTGGGACCACAGGT
>CAUYTI010013167.1:0-29758 GCA_963575145.1 Galago senegalensis
GTAGAATAGCAGGCATCCAAGAATGATAAAGCACTCAGAAAGTAGTACATGGGGTTGTGGAGCCGGGAATCCACAATGCCCAGTATGACCAGTCCCAAATTTCCTATCAGAGTGAACAGATAGATTGCCAAAAACAATAAAAACAGGAAGACTTGCAGCTCAAAATCATCTGTGAAGCCCATCAGTACAAACATGGTGACTTCAGTCACGTTTTCCAACTGATTCTCCACATGTAAATCCATAGCTGAAGGCAACCCTGGCATTTGTTATTTCTGGGTTCTAAGAGCAATATCCTATGTAAATCATGCTCATTCCATTATACCCTAAGGTTTACTACTTCCAAAGAAAAAATGAAACCCTTTTCAGAGAAAGGATTAGTAGTGATGAAAGTTGACTCCAAGTGGATGAAATACTCTGACAAAATGAAGAAATTAATTCATTCATTGTTGGCTAAATTCATCTTCTTAAACGTAAGCACCGATTATATTGATTTAATGTTCAGTTCATCTTCTTTCAAATTTACTATGGCCTATTTTTATACCTGTTTAAAATCCATGAAGACAGACTACTGATGTCAAGTAAATTTCTACAAAGTCCGTGGAGAGACTTTCCTTAATGTTCCTATTTATAAGATGGAAACAATCATGTTTACATCCAATTATTGGTTGAATTTAAATGAAAAAGCAATGTGATGATCATTTATTATCTAATATTTAAATACTCCTAACTAGAAAGTGGAATTAGACTTACGTTTCAATTTGTCCTGCAAGGCAACCTTTCTTACCAACACATTTCAAGTCCTTTCTGTTGGTAATCACTCTATTGCAATAGAAAGTTTGGAATACTGTGAACAGAACAGACATGATTCTGAAGGTAAATGTACCTTGTTTACAACCCCAAACAGTTCATCTTTGGTCTTTTTGTTTGTGTTATGGTTTTTCATATTTCTTTTCTGAAACAATCATCAAGTCGTTGATTGTTTTGACTCTGCCTGGTATTTCTAACCATTATTGTTTGTCAAATTTACTATACTGTTGATGTCTGATGTCTCAATTTACCTGCTCACTATGTCTACAAAGTCTTGGGGTATGTTATTGGATATATTAATGTCAAAAAAAAAATAACCCCACAACACTTTCTTTAATATGTTGTAGTTCTTACAGAGCTTCTAAAAGTATTGTAAAATAAATACTATCGATAACAACTGATAAAATTGTTTATGGAAGTTATTGTTAAAAAGACACACCATCAGAAGGTCAACAGGATAGTAGACTGGAAACACTCACACATTTCACCATCAGAGAGAGGACTGAAAGTTCCAGGTGAATGCCTCCTTATGGAGGTACTTTTTGGAAGGAGCATTGTGAATCACTGCAGAGAGGATGGGGGACATTAAGAGTGCAGAGGGTAACAGGTCATCTACTCTACAAGACTAGATGATACCTGGGGGAGGACAGGAAGAAAGAATCCCTGGGCTCCACATGCTCCCCTGTCCCCAGCACAGGCACCACGACCTAAACTGTGGACTGATCAGAAACAGCTTAGAATCTGGGCAGTGAAATTATACTAGAAAGCAGGTGCAGAAGGCTTCCACTCCAGGGTTTCAGTGATTCACACCATTCAAGCTTTTGGTTGTAGAAACCCACATGTACAAGCAGCTGGGTTTGCTGCCACCACCTCCACATTACCCCACTGGGTTGGGGACAGAATAGGTAGAGTGGATGCTCTCCCATGCCATGCTCTTTGCCTGACAGCTGAGCAATTCTCCCTCGGAACAGACTGAAGAATGGGTATGACAAATGCCCATGTGTGTGGACTTGCAGTGACTGACTTTGGGGGACGTGGTGAGCAGCAGAGCCCTGGCCATCCAGTGTGCCCCACTCCAGCAAGCTCACTTCCATGATCTCCACACTGCCCCCAGGTCCCACATGGCTCCACCTCTGCAGTCCCCATGCTGTTCTCACACTTTGAGGCCCAGTCCGTTCATCTTCTGCCCTGCCTCTTGGCCCCTGTGCAGGCTCCAAGGTTCCAACTGCTCCTGTACACACAGCTCTTATGTCTTAGCTCCAACACTGTCTTTGGGTCCCAGGCTCCACCCTGTAAACTCCATTGCTGCTGCTCCTGATCTGGCCTCAGCCTCCCCACCATGGCTCCAAGTTGCTGTAAGGGTCTCATGGAAAAGTGATGTCATGGAGAATAAGCACGCTTATTGAAATTGTGTTTTAAATAAAGGTGACCATCTGCTTGCTCAGGCAAAATGGTGAGCTTGTTTATTTGCGGTTGGTTTATATAGGGAATTTTGTACATACAGCAATGACCTCATTGATCCAATTAAACATCATGTGACATCTGATAATCCACTCAACATATACCTTTTAACATAACCCTATCAACATAACCCAATCTTAATGGGGAACATGTTGTTAGCCATTACTTCTTTGTTCTTATCTGATGAAGCCTGAGGCTAGGGAGGAACAAGGTAGATCAATACCTGCCCTTGCTGACCTTGCCATTTGTAGGCTGTTACTTTGAATCTTTAAGCAAAGCATAAAGAAATTTCCTGGGCATACAGGAATTTGTGTGCAAACCTCTGCTCTCATGTAGACCTTAAGTCAGGGGGGTTTTGCTGGAGATTGTTATAAGGAATTCTCAGGCTGGACTTCTCAAAAGCCTTTCATGAGCTGAGTTTCATCTGAGCCATTAGATACCTATATGCATTGGGTAAATTCCTCTTCTCTTGAGGTCCCCTAGCACATTTCCATTCTTGGACCTGTCAGCAAGCAACCTTCCTCACTTACCACAGATCAGGAAAGGTTACTGATGGGTATCTGGCCAATTTTCCAAAGGGCTTTTTCATTGGCCTTATAAAGTCAGCCTTAATTCCTTAACACAGTCTGGAAATGCTATTCCAACAAAAGCCTTGGTCATGTTAGGCTCAAAACTAACCTGGCCACATGGGATTCTGCCTCAGTTTCTTACAAGTATGCCTGCACAAAGTCTTTTCACTGCTCACTCTCAAATGGCTTTCTTGGCCAGAGGCATATAGGCGTTTCGCCTATAGCTCCATGAGAATCTTCCCCTGTCCAATGCTCTGGCAGGGACTTGCCAGCCTTGAGCCACCATCACAACTGAACCTAGCTGGAGCAAATGCCAACATCTTTGATACACACAACACTGCCAAGATAGCCTCATCCAGCTGCCACTATTACTTCCATGGGGGACACCCAGGCAGAGAAATATCCTGTAACATAGGCATCTGTGAAAATGGTCTTGCTCACCCTTCATGCTGACCTCCCAATAGCAGACTGGGGAACAACCCACTACTCCATGGGGAGATTATCCAGCACGGGCTGGAACTGAGACAAACACAGGCTGTAGAACAAAACAGACGTTGGCTCACAGGCTCTCAGTGCACCTGCCCTTCCCTGCCAGGGCAGTCTCCCGGACTAGAATGCCAAAGTACTGCCTTGGGTATGGCTCCTTCTCCTCATTAAGAACGAGAGTTCCCAGCAAAGTAGATCAGGTGTTGCAAACCTGTCAGCCATGAGCTCTAAGCTCAGGGAAGAGGATTCAGATGAGAGGAAAACTGAAAAAAAAAAAAAAAAACAAAAAAAAACAGAAGCAAAAGAATTCTGGTGACGTGAAAAAAAAAAAAAAAAAACAGTTTCAAATCCTAAGGTGATCACTTCACAAGCAGCACTGCCACTGGGTGCCAATGTAAAATTTTAATACAGGGTTTTAGAGGCCAAATAGAATTTTCTTTATCTTTCACAATTACGGTCTCTGAAATATACCAGGAAAGTAATTAGAATTTAACGTAGCTGAAATTTCTGCTCTGCATGTCAGTCAATAAGCACACATATTTTGTAAAGAATTCCTTTAGTCGACTGCCTATTGGTGTCTTTTAATAATTGCTTGTACATTTTTATTTTCACCATGCTTTCCTATCTCCCTAGTTTCTGTTTTGTTCTTGATGCTTTTCAGTAAATATTTGTATAAATATCTAATTGATTCTTGAAGGAGTGAGAGTTCTAAAATTAAGGTACATTTTTGTAATGTGAAAACGATGCTTTATTCTCTTTCCTAATCAAAGATCAAGTATAATCACAATTTTCAGCCCTGTCTTGTTCAACTACACAAACAACATACCATTGCAGAGTGCTTATTTATAGACTACATTAAAAATATGCTTGATAAATTGTAAATATAATACAGCACACACACACACATATATATGAAATATGACTTCTAAATGTTCTTTCAAAATAAATAGAGCATTATAATTTTCATCAAAGGATCAAGCCATTAATGGGACGCAGATCATAAGCAATATATTTTTCTTTTAACTATAAATATGGTACATGATACAATACATGTTAAAATGCCACTCTAACGAGTCCCAATGTTATACGCTATGACTGATGCTGAAAATGCAGCTCTATCTTCTCATTCTGTTTGGGGGAATGCTAGTAATATAATGTTTTCTCAAATTTCCCTGATGTTTTTGTTGATAATTTTATAGTAAATTTTGATGCTTTTGACTATGGGTGTAGGAAAAGAAGGTGGGTTAGGATTAAAGCATATTTTATTTCAAATCATGTCCCATTAGAGCTACTATCTAATTCACTGAAGGCATCATAGACAAATGACCTAATCCAGCCTTGGGCCACTGTCACAACTGAGCCTAGTTAGAGCAATGCCCACACCCACAGCACTGCAGAACAGCCTCAAGCAGTGGCCACTATTACCAAGATGATCACTAAACAGGCATTTCTGTGAACACATTTATAGGAAATTAGAACTGACTATGTTTATATCTAACTTATTTTACTTTTATATGGGCCATAAAAAAAATATATAGATTCTGAACTTTTGGCAAAATATAACTAATCTGGAAGACTAAAAATAACTCCAACTCTCTGAATCAGAAAACATTAATTGCTTAACATCCATGGAAACAATGTTACAAATTCTGAGCTCAAGAAGAAGAAAAATTAATGCAGTAGCTACCGCATTATTTCTCAGCTACTGGAGTAAGAAATTTAGTGTACATTATTTTACATAAACTACAACATAAAAATGATTCACTATCCTTTTATACATGAAAAAACTGAGGCCCAGCTAGGTCCTTGACTGACCATAGTTACATTGTAGCAGAGCCAGGACTCAAGTCTTGGCTTCTCTAAATGTTATTTCATTTGACAACATTACAGATTCATTCTATTATGCCATAATTCTGGGCTCATTCCCCTCTACAAATAATAAAAAATCACACCTTCATATGTTAGGATTATTTCATAAAGTTATCAAGTTTGAGTCCACCATTAACAAGCTAAAATGGGGCTAGGCAAGATGGATCAAGGTGTAATCACAGCATTCTGGGAGGCCGAGGCAAGAGAATTGCTTGAGGTTAGGAGTTGGAGACCAGCCTGAGCATTAGAGGAAGCATCAGAGGAGACGGTGGTCTGTGCCTGTACTCCCAGCTATTTGGGAGGAGGAGGCAGAGGATTGCCTGAGATCAAGAGTTGAGAGTTTAAGATTTCAGTGAGCTATGATGACAACATTACATTCTAACCAGAATGACAGAGCAAGACCCTTTATGAAGAGGAAAAAAAAACAAAGAAAGAAAAAGCTCCAATGGGTTTTAGATCAATTTCTCAAACACCAAATGAATTTATGATTTGTTCCATATGAATGAAAATTATCTAATTCCATAATAAGAAAAATTATCCCAAAATAGTATGTAACCAATCCAGTGATAGGTTGAAAGTCAATTTTTTCTCTAGTTAGTACTTTTTCAAAATTGTATATAGACAACCCTTAATTTTACTGTCCCTATTGGATAGTTCCCTTTTATCAATAAATTAAAGTAAATTTCTCATTTATAGCTATATGGACCTAAACATGTTGGGAATCATTCTTATTTTCCGGGAAGGCATGCAATTCAATTGGTAAAAACCAGTTTCAATATAAGAAGAATACTCTCTCTTAAACTTGCATATTAAGGAATGCGTGTTAGTTTTATGCTCATGGTTATAGCTTCTAAATATTTAATAAGGATATAAAGCTTTCCCTCTCACCTTTGGAAATGAACTGCTCTCTAAACACTCAACTAAGGTACTGTATAAATATCATTCATTTTAAACCTTATGCCAGGTCCTTGAGACCTTCTTGAATTCTGTAGGGATGCCTCAAAAAGAAAAAAAACATGAATTCTCTCCAGGGACAAAAAAGTATCAAAAGGAATTTTTTCCTGTAGCAAACAAGTAAATGATCTGGAACAATAAAACCCATGATGCAAATGATTACATGAGTGCTCATTGGGTCCTGGTATAAAATAATCCCTCAGTGCAAAAAAAATATGCAGAACACAATTTTTGCTCTAATTCTAATTTTGTGCTTTTGTTTGATAAATCTTCTGAAATCCAGTTCCCTCTTCTTGTAAATACAATCTGTGAATTATCAGAAAATTCACTAAGCATGTACATCACATATATAGTGAGATAATATGAAATCATAATGGAAGACAGAAAGTATAATCATGTACTAAAGGTTACTCTATCAATTTATGTTTTAAATTGTTCTAGTTCTAAGTAATTGAGAAATAGATTTAAGATTTTTGAAAGTTTAATGGAGGAGATAAAATACGAATGAACATATTGTATCATAAACCCAGGCATACAGAGTATTAACAGCAGTGATAATGAAACACAAGACTATAAGAGATCTGCTAGAGTTAAACACTAACCTTTAATATCTATGAAAGAACTCCAAGACCATTAATAATAATAATGATAACAATTCAGTAATCTATAGACTTGTACCTGGCTATGATCCTGCTATTGATCCTGAAATTTTGTAGAAAGTTTTATATTCATAAGAGATCAATGTTTAGAAACACTTTGAGGTGTATTATTCCATTCTTCTACAAAATTATCTTTTTTTTTTTTTTTTTTTTTTTGAGACGGAGCCTCAAGCTGTCCCCCTGGGTAGAGTGCCGTGGCATTACAGCTCACGGCAACCTCCAACTCCTGGGCTCAAGCCAGTCTCCTGCCTCAGCCTCCCAAGTAGCTGGGACTACAGGCGCCCGCCACAATGCCTGGCCATTTTTTGGTTGCTGCCATCATTGTTGTTTGGCGGGCCAGGGCTGGGGATTTGAACCCGCCACCTTAGGTGTATATGGCCGGCGCCTTAGCCACTTGAGCCACAGGTGCCAAGCCTACAAAATTATCTTTAAAAGAACATAAATCAAAAAGTAAATTTTAAGGTACCCTGGTGTGAAAAGCATGATTTTTTATAACATGAAATTTTTTTCTAGTATATACTCAATATTGTCTAACTAAAAATTAGTTTCTGTTAAGAAAATTGTAAATATAGTTTTTACTCCCTGCATTTAATATAGATGAACGTGTTCTCTCTCTCTCTCTCTTTGGCTGAGGCTGGATTTGAACTCACCACCTCTGGTATCTCGGGCCAGAGTCCTACCCTTTTATCCACAGCTGCTGCCCTGAACATGTTCTCTTTGCATAACTGACCAGAAGAGATTAGAAACTGAGGTACTGAAAATTATTGTTTTGTATGTCAATCTCACAGTTATGAATCAACGCTCAAAAGAAATATTGTCTTTATTAATACATGTTGATGCATTGTTCTAGCAGAAGACAGTCACTCCTTCAGGAAAACACTGAGGTTTTGAAAGGAAAGTCAGTGTCCACTTTTAATGATTCTTCATGTAAGCAAATCTTAGAACAAAAGGAAATGTAGTACAGTGGACAAAGTGGAACAGGTGGGCTTAATTCAAGTGAGGTTGTTTCTGTTTTCTGGGTCTTGCATATCAGATATGAACTTTCCTGAATGATAACAAATGCAAGGCTGTCCCCCATAAAGAGAGCACAATGACAGAACTACAGCCTGAGCAGGGGCACAGCAACCTAAAACAAGGATCTCAACAACAAAATAAGCTAGCTTTTCAGATCTGCCAGTAGTCATACTTAGGAACCAGGTATAGGTTGTTTTCTAATTTGTATTTTGTGTTTGCTTTTGTTAATGCTTAGACACATTCTCAATAAGTATTACAATGATAGAAACATGAACTGACACCCAATATTATTCTCAAGTGTGCTCATGTCAAAAACTCTACCCAGGAACCAATTTTTCTCAATACACTTTTCAAAGCCTCATTTACATCTTTATGTTTAATGCAAAAAATGCATCACCCACCAATCTTTCCCACTCTTCTGATGGCCTCTTTTACATCTTTGTTCCTCAAACTGTAGATGATGGGATTCAGCATGGGAATCACGATGGTGTAAAATACAGACAGTATCATGTCATGCTCTAATGCATAGCTGGAACTTGGTCTCAAATACATGAAGAGAACTGTTCCATGATAAATTGACACTCCAGTTAGGTGAGAACCACACGTAGAGAACACTTTTTGTCTCCCTCCCGCAGAACGCATTTTCAGAATTGCCAACAGAATGGAACCATAAGAGATCAGGACAATCAGGGCGGTGACTATCTCAATGGAACCCACAAAGTAGAAGAGAAGGAGCTGGTTTGTGTGAGTGTCAGAACATGAAATAGCAAGAAGAGGAGGGACGTCACAAAAGAAATGTCTAATTCCATTGGATCCACAGAAGGAGAGGCTGAACGTAGCCACAGTGTGTACAGTAGCATGCAGAATACCACAGACATAGGAGGCGGTGATGAGTGGCACGTAGACTCTGGGTGACATGCTCACTGCATACAGGAGAGGGTTGTAGATGGCTACATAGCGGTCATAAGCCATCGCAGCCAATAGACAGCTTTCTGTGGTCCCAAAAGTACCAAATAGAAATAACTGTGTTGCACAGCCAATAAATGAAATGGCTTTGTTCTCTGCCAGGAAATTAACCAGCATTTTGGGGGTGACAACGGTAGAATAGCAGGCATCCAAGAATGACAAAGCACTCAGAAAGTAGTACATGGGGTTGTGGAGCCGGGAATCCACAATGACCAGTATGACCAGTCCCAAATTTCCTATTAGAGTGAACAGATAGATTGCTGAAAACAATAAAAACAGGAAGATTTGTAGCACAAAATCGTCTGTGAAGCCCATCAGTATAAACATGGTGACTTCAGTCACATTTTCCAACTGATTCTTCACATGTAAATCCATAGCTGAAGGCAACTCTGAAATTTGCTATTTCTGGATTCTAAGAGCAATATCCGATGTAACTCTTGTCCATCCCATTACATCCCCAGGTTTGTTTCTTGAAAAGGAAAAATGAAACCCTTTTCAGAGAAAGGATAAGTAGTGATGAAGAAGTTGGCTCCAACTGGAAGAAATACTCTGTTTGACAAAATTGAAAAGATTAATTCATTCACTTGTTGGCTAAATTCATCTTGTTAAATGTAAACACCAGTTTTATTGATTCAATGTTCAGTTCATTTTCTTTCAAATTTACTATGGCCTATTTTTATACCTGTTAAAATTCATGAAGACAGACTACTAGTGCCAAGTAAGTTTCTACAAAGCCCATGGAATGACTTTCCTTAATGTTCCTATTTATAAGGTGGGAACGATCATGTGTAATTACATCCGAATATGGGTTGAATTTAAATAAGAAAAAACTATGTGATGATCATTTATTATCTAATATTTGAATACTCCTAACTCACTAGAAAGTGGATGATTTATACTTACATTTCAATTTGTCCTGCAAGGCCACCTTTCTTACCAATACATTTCAAGTCCTTTCTGTTGGTAATTATTCTATTGCATTAGAATGTTTGGAATAGTGATGGACAGAACCAACAGGATTCTGAAGGTAAATGTACCTGGTTCACAATCCAAACCTGTTTGTCATTGGTCTTTTTGTTTCTTTTTATTTCAGTTTTTCACATTTCTTTTCTGAAACAAACATCATCAAGTTGCCCATTGTTTGATTCTGCCTGGTATTTTTTAACAATTATTGTTTGTCAAATTTACCATACTGTCAATGTCTCAATTTACTAGCTCATTATGTCAGCAAAGTCTTGGAGCATGTTATTTCATATATTAATGTCAAAAAACTCACACAACTGTTTCTTTTTTTTTTTTTTTGGCCAGGGCTGGGTTTGAACCCTCCACCTGCGGCAGCTTGGGTTGGCGCCCTACTCCTTTGAGCCACAGGCACCACCTGTTTCTTTAATATATTCTGGGTATGACAGAGTTTCAAAAACTGCCATAAAATAAATACCACTTAATAATAACTAATTGTTTATAGAAGTTATTATTAAAAAGACACAATCATCAGAAAGATGGCAGGATGGTGGACTCAAAGCACCATACATACATCACATTAAGGAGAGGACTGAAAGTTACAAGTGGATGTCTACTTATGGATGGGCTATCTTGGGAAGACCATTGTGAATCACTGCAGAAAGGATGGGGGACATTCAAAGTGCAGGACAGGGTAATAGGTCATTTATTCTATAAGACTAGACAGTACCCAGGGGAGGACTGGAAGAAACAGTCCCGGGACTCCACATGCTCCCCTGTCCCCAGAAAGGTACCATGCCCTGTCCTGTGGATTCATCAGAAACAGCTTGGAATCTGGGCAGAGTGAAATTATGCTAGAAAGCAGGTGCAGCAGAGACCTGGAGGCTTCCACTCCAGAGTTTCTGCAATTGACACCATTCAAACTCTCAGGTACAGGAAGCCTGATGTACAAGTGGCTGGGTTTGCTGCCGCCACCCCTGTATCACCCCCACTGGATGGGGAAGAGAGGAGGTGGAGTACAAGTTCTCCCACGCCACGCTCTGTGCTGGAGAACTGAGCAACCCTCCCTCAGAACAGAGTACAGAATGGGGGAGACAAATGCCCACCTGCTGAACTTACAGTGGCTGACTTCATGGGACAAGGTCAGTGGGATAGCCCTGGCCATCCAGTGGCCCCAGTCCAGCAGGCTCACGTCCATGATCTCCACACTGCCCCCAAGTCCCACACTGCTCCACCTCCGTGGTCCTCATACTGTTCTCAGACTTTGAGGCCTAGTCCATGCAGCTTCTGCCCTGGCTCTCGGCTCCCATGAAGGCTTCAAGGTTCCCATTGCTCCTGAGCCCACAGCTCTGACTCCTCAGCTTCAGCACTGTCTCTTGGCCCCAGGCTCCAACCCCCAGACTTCATTGCTGCTGCCCTTGATCTGGCCCCAGCCTCCCCATACCATCAAATACCATGGATTAATGAGAATTTTTCCCTGTCCAATGCTCTGGCAGGGATTTGCCAGCCTTGAGCCACCATCACAACTGAACCTAGTTGGAGTAAATGACCACATCTTGGATTCACAACACTGCCAAGATAGACTCATCCAGCTGCCACTATTACCTCTGTGGGGGACACACAGGCATAGAAATATCCTGTAACATAGGCATCTGTGAAAAGGGCCTTGCTCGCCCTTCAGGCTGACCTCCAAACAGCAGCCTGGGGAACAACCCAACACTCCACGGGGAGAACATCCAGCACTGGCTGGAACTGAGACAAACACAGACTGTGGAACAACAGACACCTGCTCACAGGCTTTTGTTGCACCTGCCCTTCCCTTCCAGGGCAGTCTCCTGGACTAGCATGCCAAAGTGCTGCCTTGGGGATGGCTCCTTCTTCTTACTAAGAACGAGAGTTCCTAGCAAAGTAGATCAGGTGCTACAAACCCGTCAGCCCTAGGCTCAGGGAAGAGGATTCAGATGAAAACTAAAAAAACAAACAAACAAACAAACAAACAACCCCCCCCCAAAAAAAAAAAATAGAAGCAAAAGAATTCTGGTGATGTGAAAAAACACACCAGGTCAAAATCCTAAAGTGATCACAGGCAGCGCTGTCACTGAGTGCCAATTTCAGGTTTTAATACAGAGTTTTAGAGTCCGAATAGAATTGTCTTCAACTTTCACAATTGTGGTCTCTCAAATGTATCATGAAAGTAGAGATTAGAATATAACATAGCTCCAATTTCTGCTCTGCATTTCAGTCAACAAGCACACATATTTTGCAAAAATTCCTTTAGTCGACTATCTATTGGTGTCTTTTAAAAATTGCTTGTACATTTTCATTTTCACCATGCTTTCCTATCTGCCTAGTTTCTGTTTTGTTCTTGATACTTCTCACTAAATATTTGCATAAATATCTAATTGATTTTCAAAGGAGTGAGAAGAGAGAGAATGAGGAAGTTCTAAAATTAAGATACGTTTTTGTAATGTGAAAATGATGCTTTATTTGCTTTCTTAATCAAAGATTAAGTATAATCATAATTTTTAGCTTTGTCTTGTTCAACTACACAAACACGAGACCATTGCAGAGTGCTTATTGATAGAATACATTAAAACATGTTGATTAAATTATAAATTTAATGCAGCGTACATATATGTGAAATATGACTTCTAAATTTTCTTTCGAAATAAATAGAGCATCATAAAGTAATTTACATCAAATGCATCAAGTAATTAATGGGCCACAAATCATAAGCAATGTATTTCTTCTTTTAACTATAATATGGTGCATGACACAATACATGTTAAAATGCCATTCTAACGAGTCCCAATGTTATACGCTATGATTGATTCTCAAAATGCAGCTCTGTCTTCTCATTCTGTTTGGGGGAATGCTAGTAAAATAATGTTTTCTCAAATCACCCCGATGCTTCTGTTGATAATTTTCTAGTGAACTTTGATGCTTCTGACTATGGGTGTAGGGAAAGAAGGTGGTTTAGGATTAAAGTATATTTTATTCCAAATCATGTCTCATTAGAACTACTATCTAATTCACTGTAAGCAACTGAAGGCATCATAGACAAATGACCTAAGCCAGCCTTGTGCCACCGTCACAAATGAGCCTAGCTGGAGCAAACAGCCTTAAACAGTGGCCACTATTACCAAGTGGCCATCTATTACCAAGATGATCACTAAGCAGGCATTTCTGTGAACACATTTTATAGGAAATTAGAGCTAACTATGTTTATTTCTAACTTATTTTACTTTGATATGGGCCAGGAAAAATATACGGATTCTGAAATTTTGGCAAAATATAACTAATCTGGAAGACTTAAAGTAACATTTGTTTCTCAGCTCTCCAAATCAGAAAACATTAATTACATAGCATCCATGGAAACAATGTTACAGATTCTGAGCTCAAGAAGAAGGAAAATTATTGCAGTAGCTACTGCATTACTTCTCAGCTACTAGAGTAAGAAAGTGAGTGTACATTATTTTACATAAGCTACAACATGAAAAGGATTCACCATCCTTTTATAACATGAAAAACTGAGGCCATGCTAGGCCCATGACTGACCAAGATTACATAGTAATCTCTGAAAGTTATTTCACTTGACAATAACATAGATTCATTATACTGTGCCATAATTCTGGGAGCATTATCCTCTGTAAACAATAAAAAGTCACTCCTTATATATTACAATTATTTCATAAAGTTATCAAGTTTGAGTCCACCATTAAAAAGCTAAAATGGGGCTGGGTGAGGTGGATCACATCACAGCATTCTGGGAGGCTGAGGCAGGAGGATTGCTTGAGGTCAGGAGTTGGAGACCAGCCTGAGCAACAGCCTTAGAGGAGAGGGTTGTCTGTGCCTGTACTCCCAGCTACTTGGGAGGAGGAGGAAAAGGATTGCTTGAGATCAAGAGTTGAGAGTTTAAGGTTGCAGTGAGCTATGATGACAACATTGCACTCTAACCAGAATGACAGAGCAAGACCTTTTCTCAAGGGCATAAAACCAAAAAACCAAAAAGCTCCAATGGGTTTGAGATCAATTTCCCAAACACTAAATGAATTTATAATTTGTTCCTGAAGAATAAGAATTATCTTCTTCCATAAGAAGAAAAATTATCCCAAAATGGTGTGTAACCAATCCAACAATAGGTTGAAAGTCAATTTTCTCTCTAGTTAGTATGTTCTCAAAATTGTATATATACAACCCTTAATTTTACTGCCCCTATTCTGATGGTTCCCTTTTATCAATAAATTAAAGCAAATTCCTCATTTATAGCTATATGGACCTAAACATGTTGGGAATCATTCTTACTTTCCTTTGTATTTTTCAGGAAGGCATGCAATTCAATTTGTAAAAACCGGTTTCATTTAAGAAGAATACTCTCTCCTAGACTTGCATATTAAGGAATGCATGTTAGTTTTATATTCATGGTTATAGCTTCTAAAATTTTAATAAGGATATAAAGCGTTACCTCTTACCTTTGGAAATGAACTGCTCACTCAATACTCAACTAAGGTACTGTATAAATATTATTCATTTTAATCCTTATGTCAGGTCCTTGAGTCCTTTTTGAATTCCACAGGGATGCCTCAAAAAGAAAAATCATGAATTTTCTCCAGGGACAAAAAAAGTATCAAAAGGAATGTTTTCCTGTAGCAAACAAGTAAATGATCTGAAGCAATGAATTCCATGATGCAAATGATTATATGAGTGCACATTGGGCCCTGGAATAAAATAATCCCTCAGTGCAAAAAACATAAGCAGAACCCAGTTTTAGCTCCGATTATAGTTATCTATGTGCTTTTATTTGATAAATCCTCTGAAATCTAGTTTCCTCTTCTTGAAAATACAATCTGTGAATTATCAGAAAATCCAGTAAACATAGACATCACACATATAATAAGATAATATGAAAGTGTAATGGGAGACAGAGGTATAATCATGCAAAAAAGGTGACCCTCCACATTTATGTTTTAAATTGTTCTAGTTCTAAGTAATATTAGAAATAGACTTAAACTCATTGACAGTTTAATGGAGGAGATAAAATATGAATGCACACATTGTATCATAAACCCAGGCATACAGAGTGTTAAATGCAGTGATAATGGAACCCAAGACTATAAGATATCTGCTAGAGTTAAAAACTAACCTTTTAATATCTATGAAGGAATTCCAGCACCAAAAATTGTAATAATAATATAATAATAATAATCCAGTAATCTACAGACTTGTACCTGGCTATGGTCCTGCTATTGATCCTGAAATATAGAAAGTTTCATATTCATAATAGATCAATGTTTAGAAACACTTTGAGGTGTACTATTCCATTGTTCTAGAAAATTCTCTTTAAAAGACTATAAATCAAAAAGTAAATTTTAAGGTACCCTGGATTGAAAAGCATGATTTTTTATAAGATGAAATTTTTTTCTACCATCTACTCAATATTGTCTAACAAAAAATTAGTTTCACAGAACTCAAATGTATTAGCAAGAAGAGAACAAGTGATCCCCTCTCAGGGTGGGCAAGGGACTTGAAGAGAAATTTCTCTGAAGAAGACAGGCACATGACCTATGACATGGCTCATGACAACAGACATATGAAATAATACTCACCATCCTTAATCATCAGAGAAATGCAAATCAAAACTACTTTGAGATATCATTTAATACCAGTAAGATTAGCCCATATCACAAAATCTCAAAATCACAGATGCTGGCATGGTTGAGGGGAAAAGGGAACACTTCTACACTACTGGTAGGATTGCAAACTAATACGTTACTTTTGGAAAGACATCTGGAGAACACTGAGAGAACTAAAAATAGACCTGCCATTTGATCCTATAATTCCTCTTTTAGGTATATATCCAGAAGACCAAAAATCACACTACAATAAAGATATTTGTATCAGAATGTTCATTGCAGCCCAATTCATAATTGCTAGGTCATGGAAGAAGACCAAGAGCCCATCGATCCATGAATGGATCAATAAATTATGGTATAATGTATACCATGGAATACTATGCAGCCTTAAAAAAGATGGAGACTTTACCTCCTTCATGTTTACATGGATGGAGTTGGAAAATATTCTTCTTAGCAAAGTATCCCAAGAATGGAAGAAAAAGTATCCAATGTACTCAGCCCTACTATGAAACTAATTTATAGCTTTCATAGGAAAGTTATAACCCAATTTTATCCCAGGAATATGGGGAGAGGGGAGAGGGAGGGGAGGGGAGGGGGGAGGGTGAGTGGCTGGTGAGTGGCTGGAGGGTGATTTGTGGGACAACGCCTATGGTTCATCCTATAAGGGTACATGTGAATCTCTCTAAATGTAGAATATAAATGTCTTAACACAGTAACTAAGAAAAAGACAAGAAGGCTATTTTAACCAGTTGGATGAAAGTATTTCAAATTGTATACAGAAAGAGTACACTCTACCCCATGTATTAATGTACACTGCTATGATTTAATAAAAAAATAAAATAAATTAGAACTGTATGGTTTATTAAAAAGAATTACAAATGACAGGTTAAAAAAATTTAATATAGTTTTTTTCTCTCTGAATTTAATATAGTTGAACAAATTCTCTCTCTCTCTTTTTTTTTTTTTTTTTTTGCTGGGGCTGGGTTTGAACCCACCACCTCTGGTATATGGGCACCACACCCTACTCCTTTGAGCCACAGGCACCACCCTGAACATGTTCTCTTTGCATAACTGACCAGAAGAGATTAGAAACTGAGGCACTAAAAATTATTGTTTTGTATGTCAATCTCACAGTTATGAATCAACGCTCAAAAGAAGCATTGTCTTTATTAATACATGTTGATGCATTGTTCTAGCAGAAGACAGTCACTCCTTCAGGAAAACACTGAGGTTTTGAAAGGAAAGTCAGTGTCCACTCTTAATGATTCTTCATGTAAGCAAATCTTAGAACAAAAGGAAATGTAGTACAATGGACAAAGTTGACCATGTGGGCTTAATTCAAGTGAGGTTGTTTCTGTTTTCTGGTTCTTGCTTATCAGATATGAACTTTGCTGAATGATAACAAATGCAAGGCTGTCCCCCATAAAGAAAGCACAATGACAAGACTAGAACCTGAGAAGGGCACAGCAACCTAAAACAAGAATCCCCGCACTAAAATAGGCTAGCTTTTAGGTCTGTGAGTAGTCATACATAGCAACCAGGTATAGGTTATTTTCTAATTTGTATTTTGTATTTGCTTTTGTTTATGCTTAGAAATTTTCTCAATAAGTATTATGACCATAGATACATGGACTGATACTCAATATTATTCTCAAGTGTGCTCATTTCTAAAAGTCTATTTTACGTAGGAACCAATTTTTCTCAATACACTTTTCAGGGCCTCTTTTATGTCTTTATCTTTAGTGTGAAAAACGCATCACCCACCAATCTTTCTGACTCTTCTGATGGCCTCTTTTACATCTTTGTTCCTCAAACTGTAGATGATGGGATTCAGCATGGGAATCATGATGGTGTAAAATACAGACAATATCATGTCATGCTCTAATGCATAGCTGGAACTTGGTCTCAAATACATGAAGAGGATTGTTCCATGATAAATTGACACTCCAGTTAGGTGAGAACCACACGTAGAGAACACTTTTTGTCTCCCTCCCGCAGAATGCATTTTCAGAATTGCCAACAGAATAAAAGCATAAGAGATCAGAACGATCAGGACAGTGACTATCTCAATGGAACCCACAAAGTAGAAGAGGAGGAGCTGGTTTGTGTGAGTGTCAGAACATGAAATAGCAAGAAGAGGAGGGACGTCACAAAAGAAATGTCTAATTTCATTGGATCCACAGAAGGAGAGGCTGAATGTAGCCACAGTGTGTACAGTAGAATGCAGAATGCCACAGACATAGGAGGCGGTGATGAGTGGCACGTAGACTCTGGGTGACATGCTCACTGCATACAGGAGAGGGTTGTAGATGGCTACATAGCGGTCATAAGCCATCGCAGCCAACAGAAAGCATTCCGCGGTCCCAAAAGTACTGAAGAGAAACAACTGTGTTGCACAGCCAACAAATGAAATGGCTTTGTTCTCTGCCAGGAAATTAACCAGCATTTTGGGGGTGACAACAGTAGAATAGCAGGCATCCAAGAATGACAAAGCACTCAGAAAGTAGTACATGGGGTTGTGGAGCCGGGAATCCACAATGACCAGTATGACCAGTCCCAAATTTCCTATCAGAGTGAACAGATAGATTGCCAAAAACAATAAAAACAGGAAGACTTGCAGCTCAAAATCATCTGTGAAGCCCATCAGTACAAACATGGTGACTTCAGTCACGTTTTCCAATGGATTCTCCACATGTAAATTCATAGCTGAAGGCAAAGCTGGCATTTGTTGCTTCTGGGTTCTAAGAGCAATATCCCATGTAAATTGTGTTCATTCAATTATACCCTCATGTTTGTTTCTTGAAAGGAAAAATGAAACCCTTTTCAGAGAAAGGATAAGTAGTGATGAAGAAGTTGGCTCCAAATGGAAGAAATACTCTGTTTGACAAAATTGAAAAAATTAATTCATTCACTTGTTGGTTAAATTCATCTTGTTAAATGTAAGCACCAGTTTTATTCATTCAATGTTCAGTTCATTTTTCTTTCAAGTTTACTATGGCCTATTTTTATACCTGTTTAAAATCCATGAAGACAGACTACTGGTGCCAAGTAAGTTTTCTACAAAGTTCATGGAGAGACTTTCCTTAATGTTCCTATGTATAAGGTGGGAAGGATCATGTTTGCACCCAAATTATTGGTTGAATTTAAATGAAAAAAAAGTGATGATCATTTATTATCTAATATTTAAATACTCCTAACTAGAAAGTGGATGATTTAGACTTATGTTTGAATTTGTCCTGCAAGGCCACCTTTCTTACCAATACGTTTCAAGTCCTTTCTGTTGGCAATTACTCTATTGCATTAGAATGTTTGGAATAGTGTGAACAGAACAGACACGATTCTGAAGGTAAATGTACCTGGTTCACAATCCAAACCTGTTTGTCATTGGTCTTTTGTTTCTTTTTGTTTTAGTTTTTTATATTCCTTCTGTGAAACAAACATCATCAAGTTGCCCATTGTTTGATTGTGCCCGGTATATTTAATAATTATTGTTTGTCAAATTTACTATGCTGTCAATGTCTCAACTTACCTGCTCACTATGCCAGCAAAGTCTTGGGGCATGTTATATTATATATTAATGTCAAAAACCCTACACAACTATTTCTTTAACATATTGTAAGTATGACAGTTTCAAAAACTACTGTAAAATGAATACCACCCAATAATAACTAATTGTTTATAGAAGTTATTGTTAAAAAGACACAACCATCAGAAAGGCGGCAAGATGGTGGACTCAAAGCACCACACACATCACATTAGGAGAGGGCTGAAAGTTACAAGTGGCTGGATGGGCTTGTTAGAGGGCTGAAAGTTACAAGTTATGGATGGGCTTGTTAGGTAATTGCCTTAGAAAAGCCCCCTTCCCCAGAAAGCCCCTTCGTGCTTTCAATAGACCAAGACTAGCTGTCTCACTCCTAAAGTTAGAGCCCCTTTCCAAGCATAGGGAGTTGCCCTCTGAACAACAGGGAGTTGCCTGCTAGACATCTCCTTATCTCCCAGTTGTAAAACTTACCTCATCTCTCTGTCCCAATTAGCTGCTGAAAATTCAAACTTATGGCCTGCCCTCAACGGCTTTTCCTGACAGAAAAGTAACTCCTTATTGGTGATTCTACCATCCTGTCTCCATTCTGAGACTTTCCCTAGCTGAACCTATATAAGGGTGTGCTTTTCTTTTGGTCTCTCTCTCCTCTTTTTTCTCCTCCTTGGTGCTGCTCTGCAGCATCCCTCCCCCACCAAGAAAGACCTTTCATACAAGCCTTGTTGGTCTGAGAGATCTCTGCCAGTGGAGTGCCGCCCTTTCAGGTCTAACTTGGGAAGAACGTTGTGAATCACTGCAGAGAGGATGGGGGTCATTCAAAGTGCAGGAGAAGGTAATAGGTCATTTATTCTACAAGACTAAATGGTACCTGAGGGAGGATAGGAAGAAAGAATCCTGGGGCTCCACATGCTCCTGCCATCCCCAGGACAGGCACGGTGCCCTGACCAGTGAACTGATAGAAACAGCTTAGAATCTGGGCAGTGAAATTATACTAGAAAGCAGGTGCAGCAGGGACCTGAAGGCTTCCACTCCAGTTTCTGTGATTGACGACATACAAGCTCTCGGGTGCAGGAAACCAGATGTACAAGTGGCTGGGTTTGCTGCGGCCACCTCCACATCACCCCACTGGGTTGGGGAGAGAGTAGGTGAAGTGGAAGTTCTCCCATCCTATGCTCTGTGCCTGAGAGCTGAGCATCCCTCCCTCAGAACAGAATGCAGAATGGGTGTGACAAACGCCCACCTGTGTGGACTTGCAGTGGCTGACTTCGTGGGACGAGGTCAGTGGGATAGCCCTAGCCATCCAGCGGCCCCACTCCAGCAGGCTCAGTTCCATGATCTCCACACTGCCACCAGGTCCCATATGGCTCCACCTCTGTGTTCCTCATGCTATTCTCACACTTGGAGGCCCAGTCTGTGCAGCTTCTGCCTTGCCTCTTGGGTCCTGTGCAGGCTCCAAGGTTCCCACTGCTCCTAAGCCCACAGCTCTGACCCCTCAGCTCAAGTGCTGTCTTTGGGCTCAGGCTCCACCCCACACTGCTGCTGCCCTTGATCTGGCCCCAGCCTCCCCATGCCATGAAACACCATAGCTTGATGAGAACTTTCCCCTGTCCAATGCTCTGACAGGAACTTGCCAACCTTGAGCCACCATCACAAGTGAACCTAGTTGGAGCAAATGCCAACATCTTGGACACCACACCCACAACACTGCCAAGATAGCCTCATCCAGCTACCACTATTACCTCCATGGGGGACACCCAGGCAGAGGAATATCCTATAACATAGGCATCTGTGAAAAAGTCCTTTCCCTTTAGGCTGACCTCCCAACGGCAGCCTGGGGAACAACCCACCACTCCATGGGAAGATCATCCAGCTCTGGCTAGACTGAGACAACCACAAGCTGTGGAACAAAACAGACACCTGCTCACAGGCTCTCGGTGCACCTGCCCTTCCCTTCCAGGGCAGTCTCCCGGACTAGAATTCCAAAGCGCCGCCTGGGGATGGCTCCTTCTCCTCACTAAGAACGAGAGTTCCCAGCAAAGTAGATCAGGTGCCACAAACCTGTCAGCCCTAAGTTCAGGGAAGAGTATTCAGGTGAGAGAAAGGAAAAAAAAATAGATAAAAAGCATAAGAATTCTGGTGACATGAAAAAACAAAGCAGTTCAAAATCCTAAAGTGATCACTTCACAGGTAGTGCTGTCACTGGGTGCCAATTTGAGATTTTAATACAGGGTTTTAGAGCCCAAATAGAATTGTCTTCACCTTTCACAATTGTGGTCTCTCAAATATATCATGAAGGTAAAGATTAGAATTCAACGTAGCTGAAATTTCTGCTCTGCATGTCACTCATCATCAAGCACACATATTTTGTAAAGAACTCCTTTGGTCGACTGCCTATTGATATGTGTCTTTTAGAAATTGCTTGTACATTTTTATTTTCACCATGCTTTCCTATCTGCCTAGTTTCTGTTTTGCTCTTAACTCTTTTCAGTAAATATGTGTATAAATATCTAATTGGTTCTGGAAGGAGTGAGAGAGAATGAGGATGTCCTAAAATTACGATACATTTTTGTCATGCAAAAATGATGCTTTATTCTCATTCTGAATCAAAGAATAACTGAGCTTAACCACAATTTTCAGCCCCGTCTTGTTCAACTACACAAACAAGGTACCATTGCAGAGTGCTCATTCATAGGATACATTAAAATATATTTTATTAAATTTTAAACATAATGCAGAATACATACGTGTGAAACGTGACTTCTAAATTTTCCTAAACTGCAAAATAAATAGAGAATTATTAAATTAATTTTCATCCGAGCACTGGGAAATTAATGGACCCCCATCATATACAATGAATTTTTTCTTTTAATTATAAATATGGTACATGACACAGTACATATTAAAATGTCACTCTAACGAGGATATACCCATTGAATCCCCTTGATTGTTACATGCTACGATTGATGTTTAAAATGCATCCCTGTCTTTGCATTCTGCTTGGGGAAATGCTAGTAAAATCATGTTTAGTCAAATCTCCCTGATACTTTTGTTGATAATTTTCTAATAAACTTTGATGACTCTGACTATGGCTGTAGAGAAAGAAGCTGGTTTATGAATTAAAGTATGTTTTATTCCAAATCATGTCTCATGAGAGTTACTGTCTAATTCACAGAACGAAATGAAGGCATCATAGAAGAAAGATATTGGGTTTAGATGCTTTATTCCAAGAGGATCGCTAAACAGGCATTTCTGTGAACAAATATAGGAAATTAGAACTGACTATGTTGATAGCTAACTTATTTCACTTTTATATGGGCCAGAAAAAAATATATAGATTCTGAATTTTGGGCAAAATATAACTAATCTGGAAGACTAAAAATAACATTTCTTCCTCCACTTACCTAATCAGAAAACATGAATTACTTAGCATCCATGGAAACAATGTTACAAATTCTGAGCTCAAGAAGAGGAAAAATCATTGCAGTAGCTGCCACATTATTTGTCAGCTACTGGAGTAAGAAATTTAGTGTACATTATCTTACATAAGCTACAACATGAAAATAATTCACCATCCTTTTATATGTGAAAAAACTGAGGCCATCCTAGGCCCATGGCTGACCAAGGTTACATAGTAGCAAAGCCAGGACTCAAATTCTGGCTTCTCTAAAAGTTATTTCCACTTGACTATATCACAGATTCATTGTACTATGCCATAATTCTGGGATCGTCATCCTCCACAAACAATAAAAAGCCACACCTTCATCCTAAAAAAATCACACCTGTATATATTATGATTATTTCATAGAGTTATCAAGTTTGAGTCCACCATTAAAAAGCTAAAATGGGGCTGAGTGAGGTGGATCAAGGTGTAATCACAGCATTCTGGGAGGCTGAGGCAGGAGAGTTGCTTGAGATCAGGAGCTGGAGACCAGCCTGAGCAACAGCATTAGATGAGAAGGTGGTCTGAGCCTGTACTCCCAGCTACTTGGGAGGCTGAGGCAAAATGATTACCTGAAACCAAAAGTTGAGAGTTTAAAGTTGCAGTGAGCTATGATCGCACAATTGCACTCTAGCCAGGATGACAGAGCAGACTCTTTCTCAAGGAGAAAACAAACAAACAAACAAAAAACTCCAGTGGGTTTGAGATCAATTTCCCAACCACTAAATGAATTTATAATTTGTTCCATAAGAATAAAAATGATATTCTTCCATTAAGAAGAAAACTTATCCCAAAATAGTATGTAGATTGAAAGTTCATTTTCTCTCTAGTTAGTGTGTTCTAACTAGTAAAATTGTATATATACAACCCTTAATTTTACTGCCCCTTTTCTGATGGTTCTCTTTTAAATTAAAGCAAATTCCTAATTTATAGCTATATTGACCTAAACATGTTGGGAATCATTCTTATTTTCCTTTCTAGTTTCCAGGAAGGCATGCAATTCAATTTGTAAAAACCGGTTTCAATTTAAGAATACTCTGTCTTAGACTTGCATATTAAAGAATACGTGTTATATTCATGGATATAGCTTCTAAATATTTAATAAGGATATAAAGTTTTCCCTCTTACCTTTGAACGGCTCACTCAACACTCAACTAAGGTAATATATAAATACTATTCATGTTAATCCTTATGTCAAGTCCTTGCATCCTTTTTGAATTCCATAGGGATCCCTAAAAATAAAGCACATGAATTCTCTCCTGGGACAAAAAAGTATCAAAAGGAATGTTTTCCTGTAGCAAACAAGTAAATGAATTGGATCAATGAATTCTATGATGCAAATGATTACATGAGTGTGCACTGGGCCCTGGAATAAAATAATCCCTCAGTGCAAAAAACATATGCGGAACATAGTTTTAGCTCTGATTCTAATTATCTCGTTGCTTTTGTTTGATAAATCCTCTGAAATCCAGTGTCCTCTTCTTGGAAATACAATCTGTGAACTATCAGAAAATCCAGTAAACATGTACATCACACATATAATAAGATAATATGAAAGCGTAATGGGAGACAGAAAGTACAATCACGTAATAAGGGTGACCCTCTACATTTATGTTTTAAATTGTTCTAGTTCTAAGCAATATGAGAAACAGACTTAAACTCATTGAAAGTTTAATGGAGGAGATAAGAATGTACACAATTCTACCACAAATCCAGGCATATGAAGTATTAACAGAAGTGTGAGGGCGATATTTGGATAACTGTCATATTACATGTAATAGAACATGAGACTCTAAGAGATTGTGTAGAGTTAAAAACTAACATTTTATGTCCTATGATGGAATCCCAATACCTAAAAAGAAAAAAACAACAACAAAATCCAGCAATCTAAAGACTTGTACCTGGCTATGTACATAGGAGATTCTTCAAAATCCATGAAAAAATACATGGAAGGGTGAAAGACCAAATAACAAGCCACAGACGGGGGGGAAATATTTGCCAAGGGCATGTCTGATAAAGGACTGGTATCCAAAATTTATAAAGAACAACTTAAAATTCAACAATAAGAAAACGAACGAAATGCCACTGCAAACTTACAAGAATGACCAAATCCAGAACACCAACAACGAAGGCTGATGAGGATGGGAGGCGCCAGGGGCTCTCGTCCGTTGCTGCTGAGAGTGCAAAACAGAGAGTCTGGGGGTTTCTTCTAAAGAGAAGCATATTTTACTTACAATCCAGCAATCACACTCTTTTGTATTTACCCAAAGGAGTTGAAACCTATGTCTACATAAAATCCTGCACACAAAAAGCTGTTGATAGCAGCTTTGTTCATTATTGCCAGAACATGGAAACAACCAAGATTTCCTTCAGTAAATAAATGGATTCATAAATGGTGGTCCGTACCGACAATAGCTATTAGTCAGTACTAAAAATAAATGAGCCACTCAATCATAAAAGGCACAATGTAAAATTGAATCCATATTATTGAGCAAAATAAACCGATATCCCACAAATAGTGAATTAATAAAATAATTATGCTATATCCATAAAATGAAATACTGTTCAGTGATAAATAGACGTAAAATATTCTACTAAAGTTCATGCACTGGTCTCAAACATGTGTAAACAGAAGATGCAAAACTCAAACTTACACACAATATAATTCTACTTGTATTGCATTCTGGACCAGACAAAAGTATAACAATAGGAAATGCACCTGTGGTTTCCAAAACTGTAGGGTAAGGGGAGGTTATGGGGTACAAAGTGGTAACAGAGGACATTGTTTGGGTGATGATATATTTGATACCTTAATTTGCTTACACAATTGTGTATGTTTATCAAAGTTCATATAACTGATACCTTTAAATGGTACGTTTTTTTCCAAATTTATATTAATATTTCAAAACCCTGACTTTGAAAAACTATCTTTTAGATAAATTTGTCATTGTTTCAGAATTGGGAGTGTTTTTGCAGGGATGATAATGGCTATAAGACAGAAGATGGGGACTCCTGGGGATGCCAGCAATGTTCTGTGTTCTCATAAAAAATATATATATATACTTTGAATGCTACCTGAATATTTGTTCTACATCAATTCTTTTATTCACCTTACTTATTCATTCATTCATTCATTCATGAATTCATATTTTTAAAGACAGGGGCTGGCTGTGTCACCCAGGCTGGAGTGCAGAGGCACAGTCATATTTCCCTAAAACCTCTAGCTCCTGGGCTGAAGCAATCCTCCCACCTCAGCCTCTCAAATGGCTAGGACTACAGGGTACACCATCATGCTTAGTGAATTATTATTTTTATTATTTTCCTATTTGCTATTTTGAAAATACAGGGTCTCACTGTGTTGCCCAAGCTGTCGTAAACTTCTTGCTTCAAGTGATCCTCCACCTTGGCCTCCCAAGGTGTTGGAATCATGGGAATGAGCTACCACACGTGGCCTCATTTGAATTCTATCTCTGTGGTTTTATTTAATGCTTGAGCTTTAGTAGCTCTGAAGGCATTTTTGTATTATTTTCATCCTATTGTACTTTAAATATCATGTGAAGTTCAAGTTCTTCTTGCTCCCTCTGTGTGTAAACCTGCTGGGACCTCGATGATCAGGAGGCTGGCACACAGGAGGCTGATACCCAGGAGGCTGGTACCAGGCAGCTTTTGCAGTTTCACCATGAAGGAACTATCATGCTTATGCACTCATCAGAGCACTAAAATGTTATTTTATAGCTATTTTAACTCTTAAAGCTAAGCTTGACTCATGAGTCCTTTCTTCTGCCAGTTTCTTGGGTCCCATAGCAAGGGAAGTCTTCCCTTTCAAGATGATTCCCTTCTCAGCTTTTTCTTCCTTAAAGCAAGCAGACAACCCCCAGAATGGAAGAAGCTATTTGCAGGTTATCTTTCTGACAAAGGTTTGATAACTAAAATCCACAGAGAACTCAGACTAATTAACAAGAAAAGAACAAGCGATCCCATTTCATAGTGGACAAGAGACTTGAATAGAAGGTTCTCTCAAGACAGGCACACATAGCCTACAAACACATGAAAAAACGCTTGTAATATTTAATCATCAGAGAAATGCAAATTAAAACCACTTTGAGATATCATCTAACTCCATTAAGAGTAGCCCACATAACAAAATCCCAAAACTACAAATGTTGACATGGATGTGGAGAGAAGGGAATACTTCTGCACTACTGGTGGGAATGCAGGCTAATACATCCCTTCTGGACAGAAGTTTGGAGAACATTTAGGGAACTAAAAGTAGACCTGCCATTTGATCCTGCAATTCCTCTGCTAGGTATATATCCAAATGACCAAAAATCATTTTACAACAAAGACATTTGCACCAGAATGTTTATTGCAGCCCAATTCATAATTGCCAAGTCATGGAAGCAGCCCAAGTACGCATCGACCCATGAATGAATTAACAAATTGTGGTATATGTATAGCATGGAATACTAGGCAGCCGTAAAAAGTTGGAGACTTTCCCTCTTTTATGTTTACATGGATGGAGCTGGATCATATTCTTCTCAGTAAAGTATCTCAAGAATGGAAGAAAAAGTATCCAATGTACTCAATAGTATTAGGAAACCAATATATAATCACCCACACTTTCATATGAATGATAAAACACAACTATAGCTCAGAATAAAGGAAGAAAGAGGAGGGCGAAGGAGGGGAGGAGGGTGGCCAGTGGAAGGAGGTAATCGGTGAGCCCTCACCCACTGTGCATATTGCAAGGGTACATGTCAAATACATTAAGAGTAGGGTATAAATGTCTTAACACAACAATTAAATAAGTGAGGTGGAGGCTTTGTTAACCAGTTTGGAATGTAAGCATTCTAAATTGTATATAAATACAGCACATTGTACCCCATAAATGCAGTAATGTACACCATTATGATATGATTAAAAAAAAAAAGTGAAGACCTGGCCTCCTGAAAGTGACTAAGAGCTCCATATTCCCAAGATCCTCAGTGATCTCGAGCAGTGTTTCAGTCTGTGACAGTCCCTTCGTGACACCTGCGTTGAGCCCAGGTGAACGTGGGAGTTTTCATTCATTCACCTGCAGTTTGGAGCTTATAACATTTGTTTTCAGTTTTCCAGCTTCATTCCACTGAGATTCTCACTCAGTTACTTGTCCTCTTTTTTCAGTGTGGGCTTTAAAATTTCATGGGTTCCATGCTTTACGGTCCCACTAATAATTTCCCTTCCCCGTTGACTCAGTGACGAGTGCAAAACTGTTGATTCAACACAATTTTGTATCTATTGAGTGCCTGGACCCTTAAAATATTTTTACTAGTTTCTAATGGAAGTGGGTTTTGATATATTTTTGTGAATAAAAGTCTCTTTATATATTTTTTCACTTTCCTTCTGATCTTTTTTTTTTATTTGTTGATGTTTACATATGTTTAGGAAGTGTTTGAAATTCTGGGCTTCATTAATAAGAGTTTACTTTTTATGGCTGCTTTTTCTAAGTTTCTTTTCTTTCTTTCTTTTTTTTTTTTTTTGAGTATTTTTTTTTCTTTTGTCTCTTTTCCATAATGAAATGTTTACTCAATTGTCTGGTGAACTTTGTTTTCTACACAATCTTTAAATGCAGTTCACGCCAAAAGACCTCTCAGTGTCCTCTGTCATTGCTGCATTTTGCTCTTGGCTCTGGCATCACCTGGCCGTAGGGGTGCACCTGCCCCCTTCCTGAAATATGTTCAAACCCTATCACAACAAGGCATGTTACCCCTTCCTCGGCGTTGCATCTCTTCATGGTGTTTATAGTCCCTGACATTTTTCTATTTCTCTCCCACGTAGTAAACCCTCAAATGTATTTGTGAGTACAAATGTTAAAATGATCATGAAAATCCTTTCACAGCTTTAGAAATTTTCACTAGAGCTCAAGTTCCAACCTGGCTATCATCAGGAGAATCTGGAAAATCGATACAAAGTGAAATGATTTTGTGCCTTCCTGGTCTCCTGATGATACGTTTCTCTATTTTAGTCCTAGAGGTGTGTGTGTGTGTGTGTAAGCGCTTGTATGTGTAAACATATCATGCATCTGTCCTTGTGTGTCTGTGTGCCTGCGTGTATGTAAAAGTACATTGCGTGTGTCTGTGTATATACACGTGATCTCTCTGTCTCTGTGGGGTGTACGTATATACTATTTTATCTGAGTAACTATAGATTAATTTCCATTCATGATGCACAAAATTCATGATTTATGAAGCCTTACAGAGTCATAAACTTTTGTCTCCTCCATCTCTATGGTATTTTTTTATAATTCTCTTTATACCTCTTCTAATAATCTTCCTTTATTTGCTGCAAATATAGTTTATAACTTGAACAGAATAAAAGTATAATGAGTCTCAATGATGGCTAATCCATCTGCTAGATTCAGCAAGGACCATATGGCGAGTTTACATTAGTATCATTTTCCATATTTACTGACTCATGGCAAAATAAAGTGGTTTATACTGTGTTTCATTAGCATAAGGAACCTGGGCTTCAGGGAGTTTGGGTTCTAACGTATGTTGAAGCTATATCATAAAATTATGTTTCATATCTTAAGATTTTTGATTTAAGTTTAAAATATTTCTATATGCCTTTGTTTCAAGCCAGATGTCAAGGAATTCTATTCATTTGAAAATGTCAGCATGTGACGTCTTTTTCCAGAGTTATTTCCTTTTTTTTGTTATTGAGTAGATTATCACATTGTTATTTTAAACCAGATAATAATTGAAATATATTCCCCTTGGAGTATCTCCTGTGGGGTTCCTCAACAGTCAGGCAAGTGGATATAAAGAACCTCAATGAACCATATTAATAACATAATTAAACCTGCATTTGCTGTTTCACAGGTAAGAAACATTTTTTTGATAATTTCCAGCTATTTTAGTAGCTAAAACTTAAAAACTCAAATTCAAAGATGTCATTTTGTACTAAATACTGTAGCTTATGAAGTACATAATACAAAACACTGAAACTTTTTCCTACTGCCTAGGTAAATAAAATGTATTCATCGACATCTTATTTATGTAAAGTTATACCTATGAACTGAAAACCAGAACATTCTAGATAACAATGACAAAAATAAAAATATTGAATTTATCGCCATTACATAGTTAAGATTGTTTCAAATAGAGGACATGTTTTCATTTTCTCAATAAAAGTAGATAGAGCAATTTGGAGAATGAGCCATCAGGAATTTTCTCATAAAGGTCAGGAACACATTCAATTGATTCAACTATCGAGTGGCTTATGTTTTGATATAATGACAAAATAATAGCTCTTGTAGTTTGTGTTGCTAGCTATGTAATCCAGATGTGATTTCGGATTACTACTTTTTTCTACTGTTTCTGCAGTTTCGATGGTAAAAACACATCAGAAATCATGCTGTGTCT
>CAUYTI010013169.1:0-17307 GCA_963575145.1 Galago senegalensis
CACCTAAGGTGGTGGGTTCGAATCCCCAGCCCAGGCCCGCCAAACAATGATGGCTGCAACCAAAAAATGGCCAGGCGTTGTGGCGGGCGCCTGTAGTCCCAGCTACTTGGGAGGCTGAGGCAGGAGACTCGCTTGAGCCCAAGAGTTGGAGGTTGCTGTGAGCGTGATGCTATGGCACTCTACCCAGGGATAGCTTGAGGCTCCCTCTCAAAAAAACAAACAAACAAATAAACAAACAAAAACAATCAAGTACTGATAGACCCTACAATGTGGATGAACCTTGAAAATATCCTAAGAAATCAAACATATTAAATTCTATGTATACTAAATATCTAGAATAAGCAAATTCAGACACAGAAAGTAAATTAAAGGTTGCCAGGGGCTACAGGAAGGGAAGAATGGGGAGTGACTGCCAGCAGGTAGGGTTTCTTTTGGGGATGATGAAATGCTCTGAAATTGCACAGTGGTAATGAAATGCACAACCTTGTGAATACACTGAAAACTACCAAATTATACACGTGGAGACAGGGTTTTGTAGGCTGGAGTATGGGAATGCAATCATAGCTAAGTGCAGCCAAACTCCTAGGCTCAAGCAATCCGCCTGCCTCAACTTCCCAAACATGTGCACACCACATCTGGCCAACTTTTTATAATTCTTTTGTAAAGACGAAGTCCCACTATGTGCCCAGGCCATCACTGGCAAGAATATAGCTCACTACAGCCTTAATCTCCTGCACTCAAGCAATCCTTCCACCTCAGCCTCCCAAGTAGTTAGGACTACAGGGATGGCCCACCATGCTTGGTTAATTTTTTAATTTTTTTGTAGATATGAAGCCTCACTAATGTTACTCAGGCTGGTCTTAAACTCCTGGCCTCAAGCGATCCTCCCACCTTAATTTCCTAGCATGCTAGGAATATAGGCATGAGCCACTATGCCCAGCCTGAAATTTTTTTAATTTTACTTAAATTTTAAATTTACTTTAAATTTTACTTTTTAAATTTTTTTTAAATTTTATCAGCTAATTGTATAATTCACAGCAAGTGAATTATATCTTAATAAAGGCAAAAAGTAATTCCTTTATAGGGTGTTCTAAAAATAACCTTAAAAGACCAGCATGGGGCCCAACACACAGTACTAGCAGTGTCAACTCTTACTAGCTCAAAGGGCTGCTGGGCAGACTTAGGGAAATGGTGCAGATGATGGCAATGCTAAGGATTTGAGTGCAGTAAAAGCTGGTGGTGCTGGTGACAATCCACAAAGGTCCACAAAGGACCGGGAAGGGATGAAATACATGAGACAACTATAGGAACTTAGCTGCAACTGAGTCCCTTCCCAGGCCAGAGGGCCCTCCTCTACTATAGAAGCTGGAAAGCTGGCTCGGTGCCTATGGCTCAAGTGGCTAAGGCGCCAGCGACATACCCCTGAGCTGACAGATTCGAATTCAGCCCTGGCCTGCCAAACAACAATGATGGCTGCAAAAATAGCCAGGTGTTGTGGCAGGCACCTGTAGTCTCAGCTCCTCGGGAGGCAGAGGCAGGAGAAATGCTTGAGCCCAGGAGTTAGAGGTTGCTGTGAGCTGTGATGCCACAGCACTCTACCCAGGGGGACAGCTTGAGGCTCTATCTCAAAAAAAAAAAAGAAGCTGAAAGGCTAAAAATACATTTCCCAGGTTTCCTTGCAGCTAGACTTACAAGAACCTAACAAATTCTACCAACCACATACACTCAAAGACCTGAAAAGCAGAAATGAGGTATGAGGAAGTTTGCCATACTTCCTGCTGCTTTGGGTGCATGTGGAAAGGTAACCTGGGCAGTGGTGGTGAGCAGCTCAGCCTTCCAGTGCCCAGCTACTGTGGGGGCCAAGTGGCTTCTTGCCATGGGTGGAGTTTGACAACATCAATGGTATTCTTATCCTTTCCACCCTCATTTTGGCAGTGGTGGCAGTTCCCCTGGCAGGTCAGTTCTGTGGCATCAGGTGTCAGTCCTGTTCTTCCAACTCTTTTTTTTTTGTTTTTCAGAAAAGGTATTGCTGGGCTTGGTGCCATAGCTCATGCCTGTAATCCTAGCACTCTGGGAGGCCAAGGCAGGTGGATTACTGGAGCTGATGAATTCGAGACCATCCTGAGAAAGAACAAGACCTCATCTCTACTAAAAATAGAAAAACTGAGGCAACAGGATCACTTAAGCCCAGGAGTTGGAGGTTGGCTGGGCCTGGTGGCTTACACCTGTAATCCCAGCACTCTGAGAGGCCGAGACAATGATTACCTCAGTTCACAAGTTCGAGTACAGCCAGAGCAATAGCTACTTGGGAGGCTGAGGCAAGAGAATCACTTGAGCCCAAGAGTTGGGGTTGCTGTGAGCTAAGACACCATGGCATTCTACCAGGGGCAACAAAGCAAGACTATCTCCAAAAAAAAAAAAAAAAAAAAATTAGTGGTTGCTATGAACTATGATGACACCATGGCACTCTACCTAGAGCAAAAGCTTGAGACTCTGTCTCAAAAAAAAAAAGAAAGAAAGAAAAAGAAAAGGTTCGCTTTATCACCCAGGCTAGAGTGTGGTGACTTCATCATAGCTCACAGCAACCTCAAACTCTTAGGCTCAAATCATCTTCCTGCTGTAGCCTTCCAACTGTGGAATTTTTGTTGTTGTTTTTTTTTTTTTTTTTTTTAGACAGAGCCTCAAGCTGTCCCCCTGGGTAGAGTGCCGTGGCATTACAGCTCACAGCAACCTCCAACTCCTGGGCTCAAGCGAGTCTCTTGCCTCCGCCTCCCAAGTAGCTGGGACTACAGGCGCCTGCCACAACACCCGGCTATTTTTTGGTTGCAGCCATCATTGTTGTTTTTGGCGGGTCCGGGCCGGGGATTCGAACCCGCCACCTTAGGTGTACGTGGCTGGCGCCTTAGCCGGTTGAGCTATAGGCGCCGAGCCTGTTGTTGTTTTTTTATAAAACAGGATCTCTCTCTGTCGCCCAAGCTAGAGTGCAATGGCAGAGTCTCACTGTTGCCCTCCAACTCTTGGCCTCAAGCATTCCTCTTACCTTGGCCTCCCAAGTAGCTGGGACTACAGACATACACCACCATGCCTGGTTAGTTTTTTCTATTATTAGTAGAGACAAGGACTCACTCTTGCTCAGGCTGGTCTCAAACTCCTGAGCTCAAGGAATCCACTGGCCCAGCCTCTTTTTTTCTTTTTAATGATATATGGTCTTGGTTTGTTGCCAGGGCTGGAGTACATTGGTATGGTCATTGCTCATTGCAGCCTCAAGCTCCTGACCTTAAGTAATCCTCCTGCCTCAGCCTTCTGAGTAGCTGGGACTACAGGCGTGTATCACAATGCCAGACTAATTCTTGAAATTTTTTTAGAGACAAAGTCTCCTTACATTGCCCAGGTTGGTCTTGAACTCTTGACCTCAAGCCTCCCCCCACCTCAACTCCCAAGGTGTTGGGATTATAGGTTCTGTTCTTTGGACACAGTGTCACACTGCACCAGAAGAAAAGCCAGACCCCTTCAACCAACTGGAATTTACAGGCTGAGATGTCCTCTTGTACCTTGGCAGGGCTCTCCCAAGGAGTAAAGGGGGTGGAGGGACAGCTGTCCCTATGACCTGAGTGTCATGGTGCTTGCTCTTTCCTTGAATGCACATCTTCAGCTCATTTCAGAGAGGTGAGGGGGGACAGAGAGGACCCAGTTTCCAAACAGGGTCACACATGCCTCCCCCCTGCCTGGAATTGTACTCAGGTTCCACAAATTCCTTCCACTCCGCCCACCTAGAAAAATCAGGGTGAAGAAGGAGAAAGTGAGGGAGGCCTACCTTCTTGGAGAAAAGGATTTGAGTGGAATCTCCAGCCTCCTCTACAGGAGCCCAGTGCAGAAGGACATCATTGTCCTAGGTAAGAGAAGAGGAGTTAGAGGTGCTCCCAAAACCCCATTGCCAAAGCTTTCCCCTGAAAGACTCCACAAAGTTCTCCAGTCTCCGCTCTCAGCCTTTCAAAGCTCTGCCTCTCATTTCATTTTCTTTTTTTTTTCAGACAGAGTCTCAAGCTGTTGCCCTGTGTGGAGTACTGTGGCATCATAACCCATAGCAACCTCCAACTCCTAGGCTCAAGTGATCCTGTTGCCTCCGTTTTTTTTCTATTTTTAGTAGAGACAGGGTCTTACTTTTGCTCAGGCTGGTCTCAAATTCGTGAGCTCCAGCTATCCACCTGCCTCAGCTTCCCAGAGTGCGGATTACAGGTGTGATCCACTGTACCTGGCCTTCATTTTCTTTTCCTTTCTTTCTTTTTTGTTTTTTGAGACAGAGCCTCAAGCTGTCGCCCTGGGTAGAGTGCTGTGGCATCACAGCTCAAAGCAACCTCCAACTCCTGGGCTTAAGCGTTTCTCTTGCCTCAGCCTCCCAAGTAGCTGGGACTACAGGAGCCTGCCACGACGCCCAGCTATTTTTAAAGACTGGGGTTGCTCTGGCTCTAGCTGGTCTCGAACTCGTGTGCTCAGGCAATCCACCTGCCTCAGCCTTCCTGAGCCATGGTGCCCGGCCTCGTTTCATTTTCTAAGTTCTCAGGGCTTACTGCCGTAACACTCATACAGATGCCGCCTCCAGGCCGCCGGCTCGGAGCACGCCTGAACTCTTGCTTCCTCCCAACCCACCTTCTCCACCACGCGGATGACGCCAGCGATGAGGGAGTCCGGGTCCTGGTACTTCTTAGCGCTGGTGTGCAGGTACACGCCTCCTTTCTCAAAGACCACCTGAGGCAGGAACCGGGAGGGGAGAGGCCCAAGCGTGGACCAACACGCCCAGAATGAAGCCAATGGGAGCGAGCCCGGGGAGGAGCTATACCCCAAGGGGCGGGGCCAGGAAGACCAGCTCAAAGAATAAGGTCCGGAGCGGTCCAGCCCAGAGGCCTGCTGGGCTTTAGGGTGAGGGGTGTGCGTTCCAAAGGGGGCGGGTCCAAAGAGCTCTAGTACCCGGGGGGCGTGGCTAAGGAATTTGGTTTCCCCTTGGGCGGTGTACTGAAGGGTGACAGCGCGTTGAAAAGAGATCGGTGTTTGCAGAGGTTTTCCGGACCTCTCGTAATGCCCTTCCGGCCTCAGGGAGAAGCAGAACACTGTAAGGGAGCGGTTCAAATAGAAGAAGCGAGAGAATACTTACCCTGTAGCCGGCTACTTCCATAGCCGCCGCCGAAGGCCCCACTGCCGTGGCCTCCTCCTTTTCCGGGTCAACGTGTTTTTCACATCCGGAAAGGATACTCCCCCCATCAAGGCTGGAAAGTGGTATTACCCCTGCCAGTTCTAGAGCAGGAGTGGGTGAAACCATCTTTCAGAAAGGGGTAACTGAACTTGAACTACAAGAGTTCAAATCACATGGCACAGATGCCAAAAGAAAAGCGGGGCAGGAGAGTGCGCCAGCGGTTTTACCACGCTCCCCACGAGGTAAACAAGGGGGAAGGTCTAAGAAGAGCTCCACCTCCTAGCTCAAGGTCTCCCTGAAACGCCCACTTCCTACTCCATTTTGTATAATGGCATCGAAGCCAAAAAGTTGCCATTTTGCTCGAGGGCACGGCCACAGCAGATCGCCTGAGGCCATGTTAATGACGGGCAGTCCCATTTCTCTGTGGGGCGCAACGGCGAAGTGCTGGAAAAGAACGGATAAAGGAAAAGGTGAGAGGAACCGTACATCACAAGAGGCATTAAGGGACTCGGGATAACGGGATGAAGCCGTCAATGCCCCCGGAAACGAAGCAGTCTCAGACTCTTAATTCCTGAGTCAGCCGTGGAGAGAATGCGGGCTGAACCGCCATCTTGAAGCTGGGCAAACCGAAGCCAGAATGCTGCCATATAAGGACCTTTGCCAGCTTTGGTGCTTAAAGGGGGTAGGTTGGAGGGAGAGCCCCATACACATTGTGGGCAGATGAAGCCAGGCTGGCTCCAGGTCGTTAACCAGCACAGAAATTTCCTCCACTTTTGTGGGAAAAATTGATTGTGGGGGAAATCAGGTCGCTCGCCTTAAGTTTCTCTGTAGTCTTGAGTGAATGTGTGCGCACGACCATATTTCTTGAGGGCATGTCGAAATGATCTAGGCTTTTTTCCGCAAGCTGAAGCGTTTCTTTCAACGTTTCTCTTATGGGCACCCTGCTGTCGCCGTTGCCCACTGATCCGGATGAAGCCCTGTAGCCGCCATTTTGGTTTCGGGCGGCCGGGATAGGGGAGGCAGAGTGTACAGAGTGGAGGAGGGGCAACTACAACTACGCGGACGTGACGTACGACGCCGCCATGTCTCTTGAGGGCGGCGACGGCGCCGGGCCGGCCATGCTGGCTACGGGCACGTGAGTGGAGGCGGCGTTGTGAACCGCGGTGTGGGGAGGATTTGGCAGTCCTGAGGCACCCGGGCGCTGGGAGGGCAAACAACTCATGGGAGGGATATGGCCTACTTAGATCCGAGGGCAGAGAACGCCCAGGGACTCTATGTCCAGCTCTGGAAAGAGGTGCTCGCGGGAACCATCGTGCCTGAGCCGAGACAAATCTTAGATAACCTTCCCTTCCGTTGTCGAGATCCCCTGGGATCCTTACCTTGGTCAAGGATTACGTCCATGGGGTTGGGGGGTGCTGTTCGGAGGGCCTCGGGGCGCCCCTCACCCGTTCAAAGGCGGGACTTCCTGTCCTGGCCCCTCGCTTGGGCGGGATTTCCTGTTTTCTTCCTAGAGAAGCGGGTCTTTCCTGGACCCCCGGGCGAGGTGGGGAGGTATCCGAACGGCAGAGCAAGGCCCCCGATGTTCACCCCACCTCTGTCCACGGTGTGCATGATCGTGTTCCTCACATCTTCGGGTGAGGGGCACTTGGATTTTGACAAGGGGAGGGTTCAGTAGCATTCCTCTTTACTTGGGGGACTTTTCCTCACCTCTTCCTAGAGTCACTTTCCTTTCTCTGCCTCCTCTCCTCTTAACTTTCTTTCCTTCTCTCCTCATTCTAGGAGGCCAGTCATCTTACTGTTCCTCCTCTGGGGGCAGGTCTCAGCTCTTTCTCACCTCTCCCCAGTGGCAAACTCCTCCACTGGGTCTGGGTTCTTTCTCCATCTGACAGCTTCTTGGAGGGGACATGACTTCCCTCCATAAGCTGAAGGGGTACTGGCTACTGTCTGCTGGGTAAGAGACTCCAGAGAGGCCAAGGCCTAGGCAGAAAGGTGTAAGTGACCCTGCCCCTTTTGCCCATGCCTCCCCTCAGATGTGGGGGAGCCTCCACAATCCACTCTCCCTCATTTCACTCTCTTCAACTTTGTGGCTACTCCAAGATGTAGTACAGAGGAAAGTTTAATCTTGAGCCTGCTCCACTTATTCTCCACGTGTCATTAGGGAATAGGAGTCCAAAGACATGAAAGCCCCAGGCCCAGCACTGCCAGACAATGTGACCTTGGACCAGGCATTTCCCTGTTCTGAGCCTCACTTTCCTCCTTCATTAGATGACAACATGAGGAGTGTGTTTGAGACACTGGACACCTAGCTCTGGGATTTAAGGGCCTGGCAGACAGCAGTTTCAACACCACTTCTGCCCTTTCTATCTGTGTGTCCTCTGGCCAGTGTCTTAGGCTCTCTTAACCTCACTTTTCTCATCTGGGTTAGATCATAAATCTTTTCTCATGAAGCTGACAGAATGTCAGTTGGGATTTTATCAGAGTCCAAGTCCCAGCCCTTCCTCTTTCCAGCTGTGTGACTTTGGTCAAGATGCTGAATCTCCCTGGACCTGAGTTTACAACTATAAAGTGGGGGGCATAACAGTTCCACCCTGTTGGTTGGGTGCAAGGGTGGGAAAGAAGGTTGATCACACCCTTGGATCCCTGCCTGCCGCAGGTGAAGTGCCAAGTGTGGGATCACTCAGCAAACACTGGCTTCTGTGATTAGGAGTTGCACAGGGCTGGAAAATTGAATCCAAATTCCCTGCTCCCATTCATGACAACCTTGGTGGGCTAGACAAATCTGCTTAAACCTTTTCAGTGAACATGCTTACCACCTCCCCAAGGAGCCTCTTCTGCTACCCAGTAGCTCTGGCTCAACCACTGTGGTTAGTTAACAGGGGGAAGAAATGGTGAGGCACACAGAGGGCTGGTGAGTAGTCCAAGGTCACACAACAGGTTTGAGACAGTCAGGGCAGGAACCCAGCCTCCTCACCCCTTGCTCTTCTTGCCTGGTAAGGAGATATAACCATCTGGACTGGGATTGGGAATCCCTGACCTTAGGGAGCTCTCTGTCTGATAGAAGAAGCAGGCAGAGGTACAATTGTCACAAGCTCAGGTGACATGAGGTATGAAGGAGGGATCCCAGGACATTTTGGGAGCTTGTGAAGGCATGCGACTTAATCCTGGGAATTAGGGAAGACCTAGACAGGAACTGTCAGAACAGGTCTCTTAGGAAGCACAAAAGCTTTGCAGGTGCATTTCCACATACAGGGATCGCCTTGTCCAAAGGCCTTGGACCTCAGAGGCTCTGGAAGGCCAAGGAAGCATATATATCCTGTGAGGTCAGGGTTAGGCTGAGGGCCTGGGACCCTGTCCTGGGGATTCAAGTGCCAAGGTCAGCTCCAGGTACAGAGGGACTTCTGGGCTTGTATGAGACAGACTAGGGGGAAGCCAGGACAGAGGCTGGCAGAAATATGATGCAAGCTCCATGTGTAACTTTAAATTTTCTAGAAGCTAAGTTAAAAAAAACAGTTGCAACTTATTTTAATGATGTATTTTATTTGGCCAGTCTAAAACATTTAAATATTGTACTTTTCTGTGCTCAATCTTCTGAATCCACATGGGTATTATACTCATGGCTCCTCTCTGCCAGAGGAGTGGATTTGGAAGGACAGTGAGCATGGCTGGGACAGTGTACATGGGGGCAGGTGCAAGTGGCATCCAGGGGCTGGGTAAGAATTGTATAGTGAGCCAAGAAGCTTCAGCCCCCTCTGTCCTGCTCTGGCCCACAGGGTGTGGATGGCGTCAGGGCGCCCTGAGGAGCTGTGGGAGGCTGTGGTGGGGGCCGCTGAGCGCTTCCGGGCCCGGACTGGGACGGAACTGGTGCTGCTAACTGCTGCCCCACCACCGCCACCCCGCCCAGGCCCTTGTGCCTATGCGGCCCATGGCCGGGGGGCACTGGCAGAGGCTGCCCGCCGCTGCCTCCATGACATCGCACTGGCCCACAGGGCTGCTACTGCAGCCCGGCCCCCTGCACCTCCACCAGCACCACAGCCACCCAGCCCTGCACCTAGCCCACCCCGGCCTGCCCTGGCCACGGAAGATGATGGGGAAGATGAGGATGAGCCAACAGAGACTGAGACCTCCGGGGAGCGGCTGGGCGGGAGTGATAACGGAGGTGAGCTGAGCTGGTAGAGGGAGGCTTTCTGTGGGGCGGGACTTGCTTATCTCAGAGCCCTGATGTTCCTTGGAAGCTGCGTTCTTATGACCAGCTTGCCCTTGACTCACTATGTGACCTTCATCCAGCCATTTTTGCTCTTTGAGCCTTATTGGTTTCCTTACTCTACCATCCCAGGACCAGCTCTGTGCTGAGAGTATTGCACAGTGAGAAAAGCAGATACATGCCTTTTGCTTGAGAGGCTCCAAGTCTGGCCAATGAATTGGAGTCCTGACACAAGGCAATGGCCTGTGAAGGCCACAAGAGGCAGGGTTACATCCTTAGCAGGAGATGGGATGCTTCCCAGAGGCTGGACTACAACACTAGGGCTTTGAGGAGTGAATAGGAGTCTTCAGGCAGCTCAGCAAATAGGAGTAACTCATTGGTTATTACCAATGGCTGGCTCCAGTGTTGGGAGAAAACGTGCATAGGGTAAAGGGAGATGCTGAAGCCAGGCATCCTGGGTTTAGATCCTGGTGATGCCACTTAGCTGTGAGGCCTTAGGCAAGTGACTTAATCTCTCTGGGCCTCCGGGTCTCCATTGTCAAATGGGGATCATAATCCCATTTCTCTCAGCCTGTATTTGAGTCGCATCATTCCAAACAAATCTTAGAGAGATTTCACATTAATGGGGCCAGTTATTTGCACCTGAGAGTATAACAGTGACAGAACCTAGATTCGTTTGTGCAGGTGACAGGCAGATAACTAGAGGAAAGGTATCTGAGCCAGAAAGTATGGTAATTACAAAATCTGCAGGGAGTTGGTGGCAGTAACTGGAGTTGAGGACACATGGAATATGGCAGAGATCCTACAAGCCAGGGCCTTTAATGCCATCCACAGGGCTTTTTGTGATGGATGAGGATGCCACTCTCCAGGATCTGCCCCCTTTCTGTGAGTCGGACCCTGAGAGCACAGATGGTGAGTGTCCCAGGCTATCCCCATGCCTAGGGGGCTGGCACTAGGGCAGAAACAGAGGCTGAAGGACTACCCTCTCTTCCAGATGGCAGCCTGAGTGAGGAGACCCCTGCTGCCCCCCCAACCTACTCAGTGACCCCGGCCTCAGCCTTGCCCACACAGCAGTATGCCAAGTCTCTGCCAGTGTCTGTTCCCGTCTGGGCCTTTAAGGAGAAGAGGACAGAGGCACGGTCATCAGATGAGGAGAATGGGCAGGTAAGGGACAAATGGGGCATTAGGGGTTGGGGAGAGAGGGAATATGGCTGGAAGGGCTCAGAGACACCTCCTTCATGAAGCCCTCACCCATTTACCTGATTGAGTCTTCTCCTCAGCTCAAGAGGTGGGTTCTTGGGCCATAGCCCTCCACTTCTCACTTTTGCAGCCTCAGTGTGTCCTAGTGCCCTGTGGAGAAGCCTCTTCCCCATTCCAGGAGCAGCTCCATTATAGGACACCTGCCCTGGGCAAGGCACAGGTATTTTGGCATTTCCTCCAGATGGAGAAACTGAGGCTACAGGGGTTCACATCAGCCCCCCATGCCTATCTTACACATTCCTGGTATCTTCCAGAATTTTCCCCACCCACTTGTCTTCTGTCCTCATTCATGACACTGGGCTGGCCTGCCTTAGTGGGTCCTCCTTATTTGTTACTGAAATTCTAAACCAAAGCACTCAGAGGACATGTTACTTTCATGAGTCTGGGCCTATAAGGAACAACTGGAACTGGAACCAGCTTCTTTTTGGGAAGGAGCTGTGGGCTTGAGAGAGGAGGCCTGGGTCACTTTAGTGCCTCTCTCTGGTCTCAGTATTTTCATTTGCAAACCAGAGATCACAAAGGTGACCCCCTCCCTTCCTCAGGCTGTAGGGGGGCCAGAGAGGCAATGACAGCTGGAGACAGAGAACAGGGCCTGCTGGCAGGTCCATTAGCCATGGCTGTCCTTGTGTGCAGCTAAAAAAAACACATTAAGTGTATGTTCAATTCTTGTTCTCTTGTCCAGCTCAGGTCCCAGTGCTGCCAGTGGCCTCTCTCATTCTACTTAGGGGGAGGCCCAGCTCAGGGTGAGGGTCTGCAGCGAAGGCACCATGGGTGCTGGGGCTGTAGGACCCCTCCCCATTGGGGGCCCATATGTGTGGGGGATCCTTTCTGTATAGCAGTGGCCACGTGTTATTTTATTCTTGAACAGTAACTGTTAATTATCTCCCCTCAGCCCTCACAGGGACCCTATTATCAGCCCCATTTTTCAGAGCTGGAGACTGAGGCCTAGGGAGGTGAAAACTCTTGTTTTCTCAGTCAGAACAGAGATCTGATTGGAACATGACTGAATCCCCAGCCAATATTCTTAGACATGAGACTGGATGGGTGTACGGCCTTAATGGTCAGTGGACAAAGAGCACTTCCACCGTGTGGAAGTCTAAGCCAAGAAGAGGAGCAGGAGAGGCTTTTTGGAGGAGGTGTATCTGAGGTAGAAGGGCTGCATGGGGCAGGACAAGGTGAAGGCCATTGCTGGCAGTGGGATTAGAGGTGCCAGCACTGATCCTTCGACTTCGCTGTCCCTGCAGCCCTCTTCGCCCGACCTGGACCGGATTGCGGCAAGCATGCGCGCGCTGGTGCTGCGGGAGGCCGAGGACACCCAGGTCTTCGGAGACCTGCCTCGGCCAAGACTCAACACCAGTGACTTCCAGAAACTGAAGCGGAAATACTGAAGCCCAGAGAGGGAGCCTCCGGTCCTGAGTCCGCCCGGCACCACACTACACCCCCGCCACGTCCTCGGGGACCATCAATCTGGATCCTACGTGGGGCCGGCCTCCCCACGCCTCCTCGGGCCCTTGGATTGACCAGTTCCTGCCGATCTTTGGCACCGAGGAGCGGGATGTATTCGGCCTCCGGATTGGTTCTGTCGCTTTCTCTACCCAGCGACGGATTCTATTAGGGATTGACTCGCTACACGCCAGCCGCGGAGCTATCTGAGCTGTAAACGGGTCAAATCCGGTTTCTGCCTAGCGACAAGGGCTTTGCTCGCATGGCATTGGCTCTCTCGCTGGTAGAGCACAGCCGAGGCCTAGGATTGGGTAGTGGTGCCTTCACTCCACCGTAGTGACTGGCTAGCTCCTTCATTTGATTGGCTCGAATCCTACAAAGGGCTTGACCGATTTCCCAAGAGTCTCCATCCGCCCTTCCTAAATTTTCCCACCTGATTGGCCCCAGTCTTCTGGGGGCGTGGCCAAGCCCCCCTTGTGCCCATAATGGCCTTCAGCTTTCAATTTAAGTTCTTTACACTACTAGGGCTGGGGTCTTATACTTGCTCAAGCCCTGCCAACTTGTACCCTTGGCCTCCTCAGGGAGAGCCTAATCTTGTCCCTGTGTGTCATACCCCCCTCATCTTCCATCCCTACAACAACCTGCCAATTGAAGCCTGTACCTGCACCCAGGACAGTACCAGCTCCCGCTCTTCTCCCCCCAAACCCCACAGGTGCCTTAAAGGGCCCTCGTCCACCCGAGGTGGGGGGCTGGGGCCTTACTCTCCGGCCCTGGTGTGGGGGAGAGAGTGGGAGTAGGGGATCCGGAGTTGGGAGGGACGCTCTGAAATAAAAGAGTTTTACCTCTGACGAATTGAGTGTGAAGTGTGTTACTCAACAGATATTTCATGAAGTTGAATGAGCAGCAGATGGTTCTAAGAGCAAAGCTAGGACTTGTAATTACTGTCCCAATTTTACGGATAAGAAAATGGAGATTCATAGATTAGGGGAGAACATTTCAGTCCTGTGTGACCATGGAATCCCAATCTTCAGGGGCGTGAGTGTTGGAGCAGGCATAGTCCTTAAGAAATCATTCTCTGGAGCCCACGTATTATCTCAGCAAAGCCAGGAACCTCCGAAGGGAATTTTCTACCATGACATGGTTGGAGGTTAGAGAGAAGGTAGGACATGCAGTCTTAAGCGAGAATCTCCATCTCCCACGAGACCCAGGAGACGAGTGCTAACAATAGACAAACAGGCCTTGCTACCACTCAAACACGTATAAACTGTATTAATTCTTCTAATCCTAGTAATACCACGACGTGGAAACGATTATCTCTGTAGGTGAGAAAACTGCAGCATTGAGGGTAAAGCAAAAGAACAATCTAGGAGTATGGGTGCTGTCAGGGGCAAGAAAGAGCTTAGAGGCCAAAGTGGAAAAAGGAAAATCTGCAAAAGGAGTATCCACTCCTACTGCTAGAGCATCACATCGCAGCAAGAGAGGAATGCCAGAATGGCAAAAGTACCGTAAGGCACCTAGGTCTGGGAAGGGACAGCGCTTCTGTAATGGGAGGAGCCAAGGCCCCGCCCGCCTCCGTTGGACGTGTCATTTCCGTCCGCCGAGAAACTGCCAACCACCCGCGGAGGGGCAGACGGAAAGCTTCAGTTAGCAACCGCTTTGGTCAGAAGTGGCGCCTGAACCCGAGAGGCGGGCACAGGTGAGTGTGGGGGAGAAACGGGGGTAATCGGAAGGCTCTCTGTCTCTGCGTTAGGGAAGTAGGGAGTCCAACACGCCGATGGATGGCACCGGCGTCGTTGCCTGGGAAAAGGCGGGATTTCCGGAGTCCTGAGATGATGGAGGGATTTCCTGGTGGAAGTGGGAGGAGGCTGGACTTCCTGCAGCACCCTAGGCGACTTAACCTCGAAACCCGTTTACCTGCTTTCCCTCCTAGGCCGGCTCCCAGGATGGCCGAGGTGGAAGTCCAGGGCCGCCTATGGCTGGAGAGCCCACTTGGAGGGGCGCCCCCAATCTTCCTGCCCTCAGACGGGCAAGCCTTGGTTCTAGGCCGGGGACCTTTGACCCAGGTTACGGACAGGAAGTGCTCCAGAAACCAAGGTGGGCGGGGACCTGCTTCAGCAGCGGGAACACTGGCAATGGCAAAGGTGGACAGTTAATTCAGTGAAGGACGTGGTTGGCTACTAGGTGAGATTGTGTAGTGCAGCCAGTCCCGAAGTTGGAAGATGCCCTGTGGGGAGCACAGAAAGAGAAAGGTTGTGCTTGACTTAGAACTAGGCAGACGCCATGGGAGAGAGGGGATGAAGCCAATCCTGGAAGAATGGTCACTGGGCAGAGAAGGATGCTCATAAACCCTTGTGAAGGCATGAAACAGGCCACGACCCTTGCCAAAGAGAAACATCCTATAGAGGAAAGTTAATTTGTCTAGGAAGGGATGGATTGTAACAGGCAAAGCCTAGGAACCTCTAGCCACAGTTTTTGTCAAGGAGGAAGTCAGTTCACTAGAGAAAAGTATCCACCCTGCCCCTAGACAAGTACCAGAGTCAGGCAATCCCAGGGCTTCTCTCTGGCTATTGCATGTCAGGGAGCCAATCCCATTTAGAAATAAACCAATTCTATTCCTTCAATGGATGCTGTAAGCTGAATCTGGCTACACTCCCCAGTTATGAGGGAACCAATCATGAAAGTATGTAAATGCTAACTCTACCCCCTCAACCCTCAGTGGAGCTGGTCGCAGATCTTGAAAACCGGACAGTGGCAGTGAAACAGGTACCTCTGCAAGGGGCAGCAAGGCCTGGGGGTGGGGTTCAGGGAGAAATCACAAGCCAACAAGTGAACAGGCCCATTAGAAAAATCTGATTGAGGGCTCGGCGCCTATAGCTCAACCGGCTAAGGCGCCAGCCACATACACCTAAGGTGGCGGGTTCGAATCCCCAGCCCGGACCCGCCAAACAACAATGACGGCTGCAACCAAAAATAGTCGGGCGGTGTGGCGGGCGCCTGTGGTCCCAGCTACTTGGGAGGCAGAGGTAGGAGACTCGCTTGAGCCCAGGAGTTGGAGGTTGCTGTGAGCTGTAATGCCACGGCACTCTACCCAGGGGGACAGCTTGAGGCTCTGTGTCAAAAAAAAAAAAAAAATGTAAACTATAAAGATCAGAAGTTGACAGATTCAGTAGGAGGGAAAAATGAATAGGCAGGGCACCAAGGATTTTTACGGCAGCAAAAATGTTCTCTGGTGCTGTGTCATGTGAACACATGTCATTGTTCCTTTGTCCAAACCCATTGAATGTAGAACACCAAGAGTGCTACCCTGAAGTGAACTGTGAACTTTGGGTGCTGATGTGTCGATACAGGTTCGTCCATTATGACAAATGGACCCTTCTGGTGTGGACAATGGGGGAGGCTGTGCCTGTGTTGTGCAGTGCGTATGTGAGAAATCTGTACTTCCTGCTCAATTTGGCTTTGAACCTAAAACTGCTCCAAGCAAAAAAGGATTTTAAAACTTAACTTGATATTTAAAAATTAATACTAGAATAAGAAAATAGAATGAGAATTCTTATTGAAAGTTTGAATGCAATTTTAAAAAAAATTGAAATGATTAAAATGAAGAAAAAAAGTAGAAGAAAGAAATTTTTAGGAGGTTCCTAAGGATGCTTTTGTGTGTTTTAGATACAGTTTCTTTACAACAAACATAAACTTCTCTTATCCTTAATATAAATTTTCACTAAACTCCATCATGATTAATGTCACTCAGTGTTTACAAATGAAATGAAAAGAGAGAAAGAAAACAAAACAGATATTTCCAAGATCACTAAGCAAAAAAATGGAAGTGAAGCGAGGAGAGAAAGGCATTATGGAGAAAAAGATATACGTGAGAAGGACAAAAAAAAAGAGACAGGTGAGGGAGAGAGAGAGTGAGATTGGATGGGAGCTGTTCCACCCAGGACACCATCTCGGTTTCTTATTTGAAGGCCAAGAAGGGGAGGAGGACTTGGGGGAACCCTGAGCCCTCTGGCAAGAGGAGAGAGGAACCGTGTAACCCAGAGATCTCATCCAAGAATACTTACAAAGCAGGCATTACGTGACTTGGTAATACATCCACAAATCTTTTAGGACTTAAATTCCTATTCAAAGAAATGTCAGCTATAGTTCTAGAGCTTCAGATCTGGCAAAGCAGAGCTTTTCTGCATTTACATTATTGGGAAGAATTACTTCTTGCTACAGGTATGTTGGTGTCTGTTCCATGGAAACTGAATAGCAAATATTAGAATTGTGATCTCATTGGAGAGAATCTTTTTTGTGCTTTGTTTTTGAGTCTTCTTCCCTCTTCTTCCCAGAGGGGACATCTGGCCCCCACTTAACGAACCTAAAGTCCCCAGCTTGTGCCTCTTCTCTCACCCCCCCCTCACATGAGACAATACATTCATATTTATTTAATGAGCGACATAATACATTTCAATCACAAAAATCAAGCAGATAGTTGCATTTTAAACACTGGTGGTGAAAGACTTTCTTTTTTCTTTTTCCTTTTCTTTTTTTGAGACAGAGCCTCAAGCTATTGCCCTGGGTAGAGGGCTATAATATCATAGCTCACAGCAACCTCCAACTTCTTGGGCTAAAGTGATTCTCTTGTCTTAGCCTCCCAAGTAGCTAGGACTACAGGTGCCCACCACAATGCCCAGCTATTTTTTGGTTGTAGTTGTCACTGTTTGGCAGGCCTGGGCTGGATTCAAACCCACCAGCTCTGGTGTATGTGACTGGTGCATTAGCCACTGGAGCTACAGGCACTGAGCCATTGAAAGACTTTTTCAAGGAATCTCAAGTGGAGAATTTGTTGATACTGAAGGTGGTATAGAAGTGATCAGTCCTGAGCATAGAGGCAGAACCAGCTGCATAATTTGCAGTGCCTAGCGCAAAATAAAAATACAAAGTTCTAGCCAAACAACAATGACGGCTGCAACCAAAAAATAGCCGGGCGTTGTGGCGGGCGCCTGTGGTCCCAGCTACTTGGGAGGTGGAGGCAAGAGACTCGCTTGAGCCCAGGAGTTGGAGGTTGCTGTGAGCTGTAATGCCACGGGGCACTCTACCAGGGGGACAGCTTGAGGCTCTGTCTCAAAAAAAAAAAAAAAAAAAAGAAAGAAAGCTGATTAGCCAACACAGGTCCTTGCATTCTTATCAGGTCCACAGATAAGCAAAAGAAGTCCTCACAAAGTCAGTAAGA
>CAUYTI010013171.1:0-10716 GCA_963575145.1 Galago senegalensis
AGAGTAGAATGTGAACATTTTAAAGCAATAACTGAGAAAATGACATGAAGGCTGTGTTGACCAGTTTGATGGAAGTATTTCAGAATGCATGTGAAAACGCCACACTGTACCCCAGAAGAGTATCAATGTACATAGTTAACATTCAATAAAAAAAAAAAACAGTCACATTACACTGCCTGTTGAGCTAAGTAGATAACTCTTGAAACCAGTTGCTATGTGAGCTTTAGACTAACTGATGTCAAGCAGCCAAAAAGTAATACACCCTGTAGTTCAACAATGTCTAGCCAATCTGAACCAATGTTATTTCTGTAAACCAATGAGAATTCCTCATGAACAACTTTTATATTCATCCCCTGTCATGATTCATTCTTTTTTTTTTCTTTAAAATATTAAGTATACCTTTTGTTCTCCAGACCACTCCCCAAGGCAACTTGGAAGTGTTTGCCAGGCTGCAGTTTTCCTTGGATCTTTGTACTTGACTAAACTCTTTAAACTAGATTCTTACCTTTTTTAAAAAATATATATAATTTGAGGTTGACAGTATCTTCCAGCCTGCAGCAGGAAGAGGTATCCAACAGGACTGTGCCTCCTTCAGCTTTTCCTGGGGAATGAGACCACCTGCTGAGACGCCTGGAGAAAATGCCAACAGCAGGACAATTCCTCAGGCAAGAGGGTAGAAAGGATTTGGGAAGGTGCTGCCTCTGAAACCAAAATATCTATCATGAAACTTTCTCTTGGTCTCTTGGAGTCAGTAATGAGATTGAATTTTAGATTTAGGCTTCCTAGAAGTCTTCTAAGTTCAAGAAGTAACCTTGAGAACATGCAGAAGGTCAGCCCTTGGAGAAAGACTGTGAACCATGGACTGCTCTCTATGGTAAATGCATCTGTGTAAATAAGAAGATTATAATAATGCATGAGATTTACTAAAGACTTGCTGCTTGCTTCACATTATTCTCACCACTGCACAGAATTATCAACTACAAATTGGGTTATAAATTCACAATCCTATAAATATAAATTATAGAGAATATTGGCTGAGCAGTCACCATGTCTCAGGCATTGTGCCAATATTCCATTAAATCTTTTATAATAGCTCTCGGGTACTCTTGCTCAGATACCTATTTTATAGAAAGAGGAATGGAGAAATTGAAAAGTTCATCATTTCCTCAAACTTTCACAACTATTAAATGGCCAAGCCTTCATTCAAAGTGTCTAATTCCAAAGCCTATACATGGCATCATCACACACTACACTAGTTTATGGCAATAGATGACAAAACTGGGCCTCTGAAAGTTTAAGTAACAAGGCCAAGAGCACACAATCACCGAAGATTGGAACCAGTACTCAAAACCAGCCTTCTCTGAGCCCAAGTGTGTGCTATAATGCTGTCATACTGCGTCCATAATTGAAAATCCAATAGAATAGGAGAAGTGAGCCATCCTTTGCTCTCGAGTTTACTTGGTGGTAATGAATACACTGATCAATGGAGTAAGGAGGCGTTAAAAGTGCAGAGATACAGAATTCAGAGATAAACACGTAAGAATCCCCAAACCATACCAGTGTAGATAGTGAAATGAGTTACCTGCATTTTCCTAGTCTCCTTTCACGCTAGCATCTCCAGCATAGAGTTAAGACACTAGACTCTGAAGCCAATCACATTGCTACCAAATGTGCTATTTACTCTGCTACTTACTAGCTATAAGAACTTGGGCAGAATACTCTTCTGGGCTTCAGTTTCCTCATGTGCAAAATGTATAATAAGAGGGTTATTTGAGGATTCAATGATGGAGTTGTTGTAAGTGAAGAGCTCATAATAAATAGATCCTGGCATATAGTAAGTGCTAGTGCTGATCATAGTTATTGTATTTTTAGTACTTAAGGACCTCCTGAAGTATGCTCTCCTCCCTACATCAAAACTAGTTCTTGCCATTAGCTCACATACTCAGCAGTGCCAGCCCTACTTCTGCTCCTACTCTGCTCTTGGCATTACAGGCCTCAGGAGCTGATGTCCTTATTTTCTACCCCAGACTCATTGGCTTGGATTTCCTACCTCATATTGAGCACTCTGTCCCCAGGCCTCAGATTCCCATTGAGCATATCCCTAATAATTGCTCTCAGATCCCTTTGTTACAAACCATTTGCCCACTTTGACCCTGCATTACCTCCCCAGTGGTATGTCAGGTCCATGGATCCCACAATTAGACATGAACAGTACTGTCTTTACTCACTACCCACTTACTCTGGATGTGGAATTGACATTTTAGGTTCTCGTTTTTATCAACTTATTACTCACTCATAAGGCAACTAATGTTGATACAGCCCTTTATAGCCTACAAAACAACTTTACAAATGTTACGGAATTTGATCTTCACAACAATGCTCTGAGCCAGGCATTTTTATTGCTCCTAAATATAAAAGGAGATTCAGGCAGGATAAATAATTTGACCAAAGTTACAAAGAATTAGTAGCAGAGATAAAACTAGAAATCAGGTTTTCTGGCTCCAGACATGCACAGTATTGTCTTAGAGCTCCACATGGCCCATAATGTATCATGTCTGCATAAACTCTCAATGCCAGCCTTGCACTACCTTAAGCACAGTTACAGTAATTCCCAAGCATTCACATCCAACCCTGACACCCCTCTCTGACTTTTGTACTTGCGTCAGCAGCTGTTGTACATAATCACCTGAATAGACTCATGAATCTCAGTGGTCTCAGTTCTGATCTCAGCATTCCTTGTAGCTCACCAGCTGTATGTGTACAGCTCCATTCCCACCAACCATCTCAAATTTTCTCTAGACTCAGTACTACAGAGTAACGCTGGACTTCCTCTTCCCATTCCCATCACATTCAGCTATCTACTGAAGCTGAAGATCCTTTTGTTATGTTCTTGCCCATATGTGCCCTTTGTTTTCTATTCACAGACTGTCCAATTCAGGCCCTTGTCACTTTATCCTTGAACTATTACTATGTATTGAGAAACACCAGTTTTTTTTGAATATCAATAATTATTCATTTTAAAAATGGAAAGAAAGAAATGCTATGACCTCTTCGTCATTTACATGCACATTAGCTGAGAACCTCAATATGCAATAAGGACCCCTCTCAAGCTAGTATTTTCAAACTGTATTGGAGCACAGAACACTTTCTTCACTGAGGACTTGAAAATATCTTCTTGGCACTAAATTTTCATAAAATGGTTTAGACATTAACCACCTCGCCTCTACTTCTAAACTTACCCTCCTGTACTATACCACACAAATCCCTCTGGCCTTTAAATTGATGTCTGAGCAAGCTGGACCAAGTCCTATCTGTGAGTTTGACACCATCATTCTTTAACCCCCCCCCAAGGCCCATAAGTGCTCCAGATTGAGCTCATAGCAATGTGGGCCTGTGACCCAGATTTTCAACATACTCCTTGCTTCATATAATTTATCTTCCTCAATAAAGATGATTCAAATGTAGCATGATATGAATTTTTCATTTTATAACTTATTGCAACTACATATGCACATTTGAAAAAAATCCTTTACTAAATTACATATCCTGGTTTCCAATTTATGTAGCTGGTTTGCTATCATTGAACACACCTATTTTTGTGTAGCTCATTGGAGGCTTGGTGTATATATACAGAGTGCTACATTGTTAATAATGTTTTATAGGGAAAATTTGAGAAGGTTGGTGGGAAAGGAGCTGTGCACATACAGCTGGTGAGCTAGAAAGAATACAGTTACAAAAGTCAAAGAGGGGTGTCAGGGTTGGACATGAATGCTTGGAAATTATTATAACCATGCTTAGGGTGGTGCAAAGCTGGTATTAAGAGTTGTGCAGACATGATACATTATGGACCATGTGGAGTTCTAAAGAGCTATTGTTTATTGATCTTCTACACTTATTTATGTCTCAGAATTAGACCTTCATTGACTTATATTGATTATTTATTTATTTTAAGAGATTTAGGGGCTACAAATGGCTGTTATTACCTAGATGAATTGTGTACAGGTGAAGGCTTGGCTTTCAGCACACCTGTCAGCCTATTAAATAGTATACTGGCTCGACACCTATAGCTCAGCAGCTAGGGTGCCAGCCACATACAGCAGAGCTAGCAGGTTCAAACCTGGCCTGGGCCTGTCAAACAACAATGACAACTACAACAAAAAATAGCCAGGCATTGTGGCAGGCGCATGTAGTTCCAACTACTTGGGAGGCTGAGGCAAGAGAATCACTTAAGCCTAAGTGTTTGAGGTTGCTGTGAGCTATCACACCATGGCATTCTGCCAAGGAAGACATAGTGAGACTTTGTCTCAAAAAAAAAAAAGAAATAAAAATAAATAAATAGTATGCATTGTACCCAGTAGCTAAGTTTTCATCCCTCACCCTCCTCCCACCACCTTCCTTCTGAATCTTGAATGTCCATTAAGTCACTCTGTATGACCATACATACACATAGCTTAGCTTCCACTTATAAATGAAAATATTAGGTATCTGGCTTTCTGTTCCTGAGATATTTCTCTTAAAGTACTGACCTCCAGTTCTATCCAAGTTTCTGCAAAAGACATTATTTCAATTTTTATGGCTGACTAGTATCCCATGGTTTGTGTACGTATATATGCACACACAGTCACACGTAGCCCTCCCCATTTTTTTATCTACTTACCAGTTGATGGGCACTTAGGTTGATTCCATATCTTTGCAACTATGAGCTTTGCTGAGTACAACCTCCACAGAAAATAGTATGGGTGTTCCTCAAACAACTAAAAATAGATCTACGATTCTATTCAGCAATTCCACTACTGGGTATTGACCCAAAGGAAAAGAACTCATTTCATCAAAAAGACACCTGCACTTCTATGTTTATTGCACCAAAATTCACAATTGCATAGACAGAGTGATTATTGTAATGATTCTAATTTCACCTGTAAGATTAGTGCAGAAATTTTTAAATGGAAAAATCCTTTGTATTTAAAGTAAAAATACCAAGACTGTCTCAGAAAGAATCCCTGCTTTATTTTAATGAATACAGGCTCTTTTTAGTGGTGCATCTTAAAGTCACAAAACTGAAAGGAAGCCAAAAGTGCTAGTATCAAAATCCTTATTACACTCAAGCACAGACTCCTTTTAAAAACTCACCTGGTACTCAAATATCACAGCTGAAGGGCAGCATGGATAATTGCACAAAAGCAGAAAATGCGCCAGTGCATATAGGTGCTTTGATACAATATAAGCACACATACTACATTATTTGTGGGTGAAATAATAGGGTGTTTTGGATTTACTTTACATTACAGAAAAATCAAAAAAACAAAGGGCAGTAGGCAAAGGCAGTTTAAACAAGACTGGTAAAATGTTGATACTCAATGAATTGGATGCATGAGTGGTCAGAATACTACACAATTTTTGTGTATGCTTCAAAATTCCATAATAAAAAGCTATCACAATGTGCAGATGACTGATGTTTATTAAAGAGGGAGGATGATGATGGTCCGAGTGCCTTTCCCATCAGATCTGTACCTCCCCCAGGAACAATACCACTGTGAACCCAGTCCTCGCTTACTCCCACAGTACCCAGACTGCTGTTTCATACCATCACTACTCCCAGGCCTCTGAGCAAGACCAACCCCAGAAGGGCCCACACCAGGAGGAGGTCAGTAAATAGAGCTGGATGTCCATCTCTCTGTTCTGCTTTTCCCTGATCTCCACCAGTTCTTCTGTCCACCAGCCCACCTTCCTCCCTGTCAGCTCACCTGACTGCATTCCTGCACACCTGCTGCCTTTCCTTGCTCCAGCTCCATCAGTTTTTGGAAACAAGAACTCTGAACCAAACTCCATAATATTTTACCTAAAACTGGTGCAAAAGTTTCAGTTATCCATTTATTTTTTAAACCCTTTTTCAAATAACATTTCTTCTAAAACTTCCGTTATCAATTGATGCCAGGCATATGACTCTTCTGCTTTTCTCTGCCTTCTGGTGTCCTTTTAATTCTGTCTAGCAATGTGGATTTTGACCCTGCTGCTGCCTGAAGCCTGGCTGAGTGCAGAGATTGCTTCCAAGATCCCTCAGCTGGTGCACACCAACTGCCCTAAAGAGGCAGGGAGTGGCAGGGGATGTGTAAGAGAATCAAGAGCTAGTCCCATCATAAAAGTTAAAGAAGGAAGAGTTTCAAGGATACAACGATCAAAAGGGCAAACTGCACTAGAAAACTCTAGAGAGAGTAAGTAGCTAGAAGTGGGTTTTGACAGCTATATTTTGATAACTAAGAAAACATTACTAATAGTGATTAGTTAATAAATGATAGAGCTGGGTTCCAAATGCATAAAATTTATGCAAGAAGATGGCAAAGGTAAGAATGACAACTTGCCTACAAATGTACCTTACAGTGATGGGATGGAGAAAAATATGATAGAATCTTCTGGAGAAAAAAGTTCAAATGTCCCCAGTTTTAAGACCTTGGTATATTGGAAAACCAAAGTAGGATCCAGTGGAAAAGACAGAGTAAGGAGTGTAGGGAATCAAAAACCAAGGAAACACAGTCTTGGAAGTGATAGAAAGGAATGAGGTTGAGAATACAAGTCAAGGTATTGGCCTTGGAGGAGGCGAGTGCATGTCTTTTGTGAGGGTAGAAGGTAAGTGGAGGGCTCACATTATAACGAGATCAATTCTGAGAAAAGCTTAATATTTTTCTTGAATTGCTTCAATGTTCTCAATACAAATGTATTAAAGTGAATGAGATAATATGTGTACAGTACCTGGCACAAGGCTTGGCACTGAATAATTGCTCACCATGTTATGATCCAAGGAGATTTCACAGCCTAGTGGTGGTGGTAGTGATAAGAACATCAGAGAACATCTACTGAGTATTTACTGTATTCCAGAAATTTCTCTCTAAGCTATTGTAATGGTAGTGGTAGAAATAGAAGAAGCAGAAGTAGCAATAATAAGTAAGGATTATCTGTTCAAGAATAAAGTGAGCAGAAGTCAGTTTGAGAAAAACAGCAGAAAGCAAAATAGCAGCAAATAAGCAGACTATTACTATGTATCTGGAGAACCCACTTGAAGTCAAGCCAAAAGTTGACACTAGAAAAAGTTAGGAAGTATCTGGTCAGAAACAAAGCTAGTAGATCGTTGCAATTGTAATAAGTAGGCAGCCATGCCACACAAATAAGGGCACACATAATTTAAAGATTTGGTAAGTAGGTGGTACATTAGAGGAGGGTTAGTGATAGTTATGGGACTTAAGCATCTCCTTCCTAATAGCTAATCAAGGGCATGGAAATACTCAAGGATGGGAAGCATGGTTAGTATATTATGATGTAAGCACTGAAGAGAACCAAGAAGTGTTAGTTTCACATAAGCCCAACTTAGTTACTTGCCGATGTCTGTCTTTTCATGGAGTTGTATCTGATCTAATTGCTAATTTTTATTTAAATCCCTTGAGAAAAAAGACAATTTTGCTTTTGTTCCTTGGCAAAAGATAGCTCAAACCTGGAAGACATGGTTAAAATGAAGAAAAAAAGAGATTGCATGATTATTTCAGTGCTATTATCTTTGTTTAAAAATGATGCCAAGACTTTGTTCAGTGACTCATTATCCATTCAAATTCCTCTTCCTTAAGTTTAATCACTTCCTATGCCTATTTTTCTTGTTGTTTTAATTAATTAGTAGGTTCCGCTTATTAATTCTAGGCATTTTTTGTTATGAATGATGCAAGTATCTCTCCCTGGACTATTATTTCTTTACTTACACTTATGCTGTCCTTTATTAACCAAATTATTTACTTTTAATGCAGTCAAATTCTTCAATTTTTCTCATAGATTGTATATTTTACAGCTTTGATGTATCTGGAGCATTTAGTTGACCTTTTCCTCACATAATGAGCCTACTTTTCATAAAACATTTATTTTAAACCTGAAGCATGGTGATTTATAATGCCATCACCATTTTTTGCCAAGTTCACATAGAGACACAGGTCTCTTTCTAGACTGACAGGCCTGTACTGTATATCTACTTTTTTTCTTTTAATTTAAATGCATTTTACTTTTAGATAACCTATATGACATTTTTTTCCTTAAAAACAATGCCTCCACTCCAAATAAAAGTCATAGTTGGAATAAATGATGAGCTCAAAATGTCATCAGCTCTGTCTTAAGTCCTGGTGTTGTACGGGTGACAAGCAGAAGCCAGTTATGATGACAGGTGATAGGGATAAAGGTTTTGCCAAACTTGTTAACATTTATCCATTTCTAAACCATCCTTAAAGGAACTCACATATGGTGTCACATCATCCTTGTGGTAGTCTAGGATTGCAATCATGACATCTGAATTCATGTTTTCAGCAATAAAAAATTGGTAGTTTACTTTTAGCTTCCACTTGATCTCTGAATCCCTTTACTAGGTATCTACCCAGAAGAAAAATAATCATTTTATCATAAGGACGTTTGCACTAGAATGTTTATTGCAACTTAATTCACAACAGTCAAGATGTGTAATCAACTCAAGTGCAGATCAACCCATGAATGGATTAACAAACTATGATAAATGTATACCATGGAATACTATTCAGTCATTAAAAAAAATGGAGACTTTACATCTTTCCTACTCACCTGGATGGAGTAGAGCATTCTCCTTAATAAGTATTACAAGAATGGGAAAGCAAGTATCCAATCTAGCTAATACTAATATGAAGCCAGGAGATGAACTACACACTTAACATGAGAGAAAACCGAGAGTGGAGGAAGAGGGGTGCAGCAAGATAGAAAGAGGGAGGGGGTGGGGGGGTCATAGGTTGTGACACATCTGATGGGGATGGGTTGCAATTATAAGAGAACTTTACCCAACAAATGCAATCAATGTAACCTGATTCTTTGTAGCCTCAGTGAATCCCCAACAATTAAAAAAAAATCAGGTGAAGGAGAGGAAGAAGGATAAAGAGGAGTAGCGAGGGGATTGGCAAGTTCTCACCTCAGTTACAATGTAAGGGTACGTGGCACACTTCCTGGGTGAAGGACTCAACTACAGCTTGAACTTTACCTAACAAAAGCAAACAATGTAATCTAATCATTTGTGCATTCATATTAATCAGAAATTTTAAAAAAAGAACTGGTAGTTTTTGAAATTAGCAAGGATGTTGTTGATTCGTTCTGCAGCCCCTGTCTTAAAGGGTTTTACTCTAAGGTTTGCCTTTGATAGACTTCATGTAATCTTTGGTGGGCTCCTTTGGCTACGCTGCTTTCCTGCAAGTGACCATTCATGACAATATCAACACTAGTATACTGGGCTCTCAGGACCTTCCCGGTCCGGGCTTTTAGAGGGAGCAAATCCACCAATGAGCCAGTCATCAAAGTTTACCCTCTGTCCCACTGACCATCTTCCCCTCCATCTCCAGCACTGGACCTCTGCGATCTCCAGGAATCTTGTTTAAATCTCAGAGGACAGTTTTATCATGGCTAACGTCCGGAAGCAGGAGCCTGGAGCTTGGAGAGACCTGGCAGGGCTAAAGCAGTGCAGGGGGAAGAAAAGCCCTTCCTATTCTTACATAAAGATGAAAGTATTTTACTAATTGTTGCTTTGTGGTGTGTCTTCATATCTAGAGGGTCAGTCATCTTTTCTCCTTTTTACCATAGATCAAAATTTAAAATTTTTATTGTTAATTTAGGGCTTTTATTTTCCTACAAATATTTTAAAATCAGTATGGCATTTAACCCATAATTTTTATTACACTTATTATTGGAAACACATTAAATATAATATATCTCAAACTTAGAAATTGGCATATTTACAAGGTAAAAGCTTCTCACTCAAAAACACAATAAATTTCTACATTTACTTGAATTTTCTTTCTTGTGCTTTACTAGAATTTTGTAACTTTCTTTTTAACACTTATACTAGTGTTAGCAACACATAGAAATTATAAACAAGATGATGGTTTCAAAATGTTATGTATTCATACATACTAATTAATAAAATAATTTATGCATTAAAAATTAAATCCTATATCCTCATCAGGACCTGTTGGTTTTTGTCTTTCTGATAACTGCTATCCTAACTGGGGTAAGATGACATTGTGAGCTTTTACACTCTTTAATTTCTTTCATTAGTTAAAGGTCTTTCACATCCCTCATTAAATTTATTCCTAGAACCTCATTAGTTTTATATTTTGATTTTATATTGGAAAATTTTGCTAAACTTTTTTATTGATGTGACTAGTTTGACATTAATCCTCTTGAATTTTAAATGAAAATGATCGTCCCATCAGCAAATAATTCCAATATATTCTTATCCATAGGAATTATATTCGTTTCTATGGCAGTGGCTAGAACTTTAAATACTGTGCTAATAAGTATCATTTATACAGAATATATGTATCTAGGTACTTTAAAAGATACCTCAGAGATTCTGGGAAGATGGCCGACTGGTAGCAATCCTGGTCAGAGGCTCCTGAGCAAAGGAAGAAAAACTGGTTGGAAACAGAATCTATGAGGCCAAAGACGGGGAGCTGAGCCCAGAAAGAAGTTCGGCAAGCTATAAATACAAGAAAGATCACTTAAGAACATAAAATACAGGTACTAATCGGGCCCCAGAACTGCTTACTAGAGCCGCCCACTTCCTGTGGGTGGTGGGCGGCCGCAGAGAAACCCCCTGCTCCCGGCAGCCACAGAAGTACTTCCCAGCTTAGCGCACCCCTGCCTGTGGTGGCAGACGAGTCCCCCAATCCGGGA
>CAUYTI010013176.1:0-15496 GCA_963575145.1 Galago senegalensis
AAGGTGTTAATAACGGAAACTTGGTGTAGGATCTGTGGGAATTCTGTACTATCCTTGCAAATTTTCTCCCAATCTAAAACTATACTAAAATTAAAAAAATAAAATTTAGGGCAGTGCCTGTGGCTCAAAGGAGTAGGGCACTGGCCCCATATAACAGAGGTGGCATGTTCAAACCCCAGTCCCAGCCAAAAACTGCAAAAAAAAAAAAAAAAAAATTTAAAGTGAGCACAAAAAGTGCTTGCCTACATGGTCAAATAATCTTCAACAATTTACAGTTTGCATATAGCACCTAAATGATTTCTTTTAACAACTCAGTGGTAGGTATTATCATTATCCCCATTCCTCAGATGGTAAAACTGAGTCTCAGGAGTATTCTGTATCTCAACCAAGATCAGAGAGATCATGCAGAGGATCCAGGATTTGAACCTGCCTATCCTGGCTCTGAAGTCTCTATCCTTGAACATTATACTGTGCTATCTCTAATTTATAAAACTTTTATCCAGTCTAACTTTTGAATTTTTATTTTTTTCTTATGAAAATACTTTATTATTTAGAGTAGAATACATTTTGATTCCACTCATTTTATATTTAAGAAAGTTTGTCTGTAGGCTTTATATCCATATTTTAGTTTTGTTGTAAACAGGAAATGACTAACAATGAATTTGATATCCAACAACATTAAAACATTCAGAAAGCTTGAAAAGAATAGCTTATACAGCAGCAGTTTGGTTGCCTAAGGTGAAACAAAATTTCTTCCTGTAAGATTTACTTCTAAGTGAAATCGTGCTTGGGAAAATAAGTAGATGCAAGGAAAAATAAATCATGATCCAAAATGAAAGCTATAATAATTTAAACAGCTTGATATTTTAAAGTTTCTCTATAAGGAGAAGACATCATTGACTAGGGTGTGTGTATGTGTTCTTTTCAGAGATTGGACTGTCATCTCTTGCAATTGGAGGACAGATTCTCACTAGTGCAGAGGGAACCGTTGGACAAAGCTTTTCTCGAGGCGTGTTCATTTGACCCACCCCTAAGATTCAAATATTGGTAATCATGGCCCATGGGAGTTTACAAGCTGTTCTTAAAATGTCAATGCCCACCTAAAACAGAAAGTTCTCACTGACAAGTCAAAATTAGAAATCATTTGTAAATGAGTTGCTTCTTTTTAAATGAAGGATCATTTGTGGTTTAATGAAAAAAGGAAGAAAGCATTTCAGTTCAGTATGAAAGAAAATAACAATTAGTCACTCAGAGGTAAATGTATATTTTTTATTAAAAATGTTGAGAGGTATAAAAGTAAAATTTATTCCTCCAGAAACCATGTAAAAATAAATAGTTTTTATATAAACAAAATGTATTTTCATCACTAAAATTAGTTTGGGATTTGATAGCTTTCTAGAAAAGATGTGCTTTTTAGTTACCAAAGTGATTTAAGTTGTGCTTTCTTTAAAAATACGCTTCTGGAACCCATCTCATGTTTACCTACACATTAGAGTCAATTCAAAATTATTTCTTGGGAATTTTATGAGTTAGGATAAAATTCAGATGTGAATAGTAGAGACTCATGACACTGTGGTTAGTCTCCCTGATGCCCGTTCATTAAGGTGCAGGCTCTTGAAGCTGAGTCTCTTTCTTCCGGAGCCTACAAGGCCTTACTCTGCATGCTCCCTCCAGAATGGCTGCTGAGGCACCAGTCATCATGTGCTCATCCCAAGCAGCAGATAAAGAAAGAAGAAGGAAGAAAAAAAAGCTAAACTGCATTTTAAGAGGAACTTTCCAGAGACTCCACGGCTCCCTTGGCCATAACTTAGACACAGGGTCACATCTCCTGTGGAATGGAGCCAGGCAAAGACGTGATCTTACTTGGTCACAGCATGCCTGGGTAAAACTTAAGAAAGAAGGAGGTGAATTGTTCAGGCATATATACAGTCTATTAGAAGATGCCAGTCCTCTTCCAGCAGAGCTGATCATTAAAAATAATTAACCAATACCATAGACCACCTGACCCTAGACACTTATTAAAGCTTACAAATGGAGGGTGGGTCTGTTTTTATTGTGCTTTGGAGCTTAGAGGATAAGCGCCGGTCCATCTGCCACCCTCTGTGAGCAACCTCTTTACAGGAGTCTAAATTTAACCCAAGAAATCGGAATCAAGAAGGAGAAAAGCTGTCAGCATGTCAGCGCTCCTACGGTAACTGTACTCAGCATCTCTGCACACTGGCCCGGTGCGACCCTTGTGCTCAGGAGAATAACTTACCTGCCGACTCCGAAAGGAAAGCTGGCTTCTAGAACTAGATGTGGAATTAAGGGACATTCCTGGGACTGAGTGGAGGACTAATCATAAACTTGTTGCGTCAACCACATTATGAATCCTTTCCTTGCACCATCATGCATGTTTTTCAGACAATCAAACACATTTCTCAGACTCCAGAACCGAAAGCCTCTCCAGCGCTGCGGAGCGTCCACCTGAGCCCTCATCCCAGCCCTCCGCCCTTACAGCTCAGGAGAGGCTGGGAAGCCCTGAGACCCAGCGCTCGCAGAGGCTGGGAGGTCTGTGCAGAGTCCGTACTTGGGACAGAGCTCTTGTGTTAGAACACTCCCACCGGTGTGGCACTGGTCTCCTTCGAGGGCAGGCTGCCCAGGCCAGTGTCCTCCTGACCCCAGCGCCGTCACGGACGCTTGAGGTTTGGCCCGCGGGGGTTCCCGCTGGGGCTGACGTGGGTGTCTGTATCTCAGCTGGTTCCAGGACGGGATGCAGTCTGAAGCTCGATTTGTAGGAGTCTGGTAGGTTCCACGTAGTAGGGTCTAGGCAATGGGGTGAAACTTTCTTCCTCTGGTTCATGATCACTAGTCGTTTCCTTCCACTCAGGGGGAGACCTTGCATTTTTGTCTTTGTTTAGGGTTAATTTCCAGCCACAAAGGCACTTCCACTGGCAAATCAAGGTTAAAAGGCCCCAGGTCTCCTGCAACGAGATAGATCTTGTTTGACTGAAGTTAGGGATAACCATAACCAGCTCCATCGGGGCCACAAACTCCACCTTCGTCTTGTCCCTGGTGGCACCAGCTGCACCGGACTTGCAGTCACCTGAGGCCCTTCCGCGTCTGAGAAGGGAAGCCACTGCCTGGAGACCTTACAAAGTTAACCTCACTCCTGTCCATCAACATTACTTATTTGTATTTTAATTTGGTTCTTATATGAGAAAAAAACTATTCCAATTAAATGTTTTAAGTTAGAAAAAAATGTGCATTTGAGAGTTTCTCTGTAATTTCCATAGTTCTCTTCTCAAATCAGGAGATTTCAAAGCAGGGCAGTTTTATTACAAGAAACAGTAACTTAGAATGGGAAGACCTCCTATTGTGCAATATGATTTTCCTTCTTACCCCGAGAGATTAATACTTTATTCTCATTACTGTTTTATTCATTAAAAATTGCTTACAAATTAATCTTTAAGAAAGTCTTAACTTAGTTATTAATAATTTTGTTAAATGGTGAGACTCAAATGTGACTTTTTCCCTGTGTCTGGAAATTTAAAGTAACCTTAATTAACATTAACATTCTAAAAATTGTAAATTAGATTAGACTTTGTTTTTTGTTTCTTCCTGAGATCCTAATGATACAGGACAGGTGGCGTCCCAGCCAGGTAGGTGGAGCTGGGAGGGGGCAAGGGGGCGGTCTCTGCCTTGGCGGTGTTGGTGTGGTGGCAGCCAGCAGATGAACCAGCAGGCTGGAGGGTAGGCAGGAGGGCCCCCACAGGAGGCTCCAGTAGCCAAAGGGGCCAGACAACTGCTGGGGAGACACCAGCACCTTAGGTTTCTCTCCCCTTGCACTTAGGGCTGAATAGAGAACCTCTCCATTTCCTAGGCCTGGTCAATTTCATGTAATTTCCTAGGCTAGGGAATTAAAGAACCTACTGAAGATGAAATTTCACTATCACTAACATTGCTATTCTCAATTCAGTATTTCTCAGTCTCAAGTAAACACCTAATGAGTGAAAACAAACACTATAAATGTAGCACATTCAGCAAACCACACATGTGCTTGTATATCCACACAAGATCGCCCCATTGACCTTTAATATAGACTGCATGTTTTATATAATTTCAAAAGAGAAACTATGAGCATGGGATGGGAGTGCAGAATCTCCAAACACGTGGGTGCTCTCAGCTTGATCAAACTGATTTTGGTCATTTAGATAAAGTAACTTGGTAATTTAAATGTCAAAGGATTTTGAAGAAAGCAAATCTTCTTTAAAGGGACTTTCTTTAAATCCACCTTACCATCTTTCTGACCCCCTTCTTATACATCTTCTTAGAAAATATTATGGAATGCAGCTGTCATTTCTACTCTTCCTGTTTGCTTTATTTTCACTGAGTCTTATAGACAATTCAAGTAAAGAGAATTATTACATATAAAAAAATCTATTGTATCCTCATAATACTGGATTTTCAGGTTCTTTGTCTGGGCTATTTGATGAATGAATTGGGGCGCCACCTGTCCAGTATCATTCAGAGATACCGAGGACTCTTCTATCTGCCAGGAATATAACACATACTCAGTAAACAGCATACTTGTTTAGTGAGCAGTATTTCTTATTGAATGTCAGGAACTAGTGAGTCTTTCTTCAAGGACAGGGAATCTCAGGCTCTTTAACCGTTGTTCAGTGTGATCAAATTGATACCAGAATTTCATCTTCAGTAGGTGCTTGGTCTCTGTGATTCGAAGAATGAATCCATGGACTACAGATCAGCGGTAAGGCAGGATTTAGTTACAGAAAAGAATACAAAAACCAAAGCTCCCAGCAGGGAGAGAAAACCCAAGTTGGGAGGGAAAAGCTGTCTCTTTCTCTGTCCCACTGACTCTGGGCTATTTGTCTAGGGGTATATGTAGTCACATGGGGCCCTCTGTAGTTACCTTTAGCATGTCTGGGTGGTGAATGAATGGCTACAATCCCTTTTATTCCCAGACCTAGGAAACTTACATGAAATTGACCAGGCCTAGGCAATGGGGGGCTCCCTGTTCAGCCCCAAGTGCAAGAGGAGGGAAACCTAAGGTGCTGGTGTCTCCCCATTTGTTGTCTGGCCCCTCTGGCTAATGGATTCTGGTGGGGGTCTTCCTACCCTCCAGCTTGCTGGTTCCTCTAACCCGTGCCACCGCACCAACACCACCAAGACAGAGGCATCCTCTCCGCCCCCTCCAGCTCCACGTTGGGGTACCACATGTCCCGTGTCAAAATGATGAAGAAGCCCATTTCCATTTGCTTCTGCCATCCCCATTTGCCCTGCAAGACTCAACTCTTAAGGGAGCATTTCCTGATCACTGTTCTTATTTTCAATGAAATGCGCTAGTTAGTCTTATCTGCATGTGCAAAGCTACCAACACTTCACTGCATGTATTTCCTACAATGTCTCTCTTCCCTAAAAACATCATGTTAGTAAATTTCAAACCTACCTAGACAAAACACACAAGAATAGCACAATGAAAACACATACAGATTCCACCTAGATACACAAATTGTAAACATTCTGTGTATTTGTTTTTTCTTATCTGTCCCTTATGGTAGTATTTTCAGTTCCCTTTTGGGTTTTTGTTTGTTTCTTTTTATGAGCCCTCGGTTGGTTAATTTTATGTGTCAACTGGCTAGGCTATAGTGCCCAGTCATTTGGGCAATCACTAATAAAGGTATATTTTTAGCTATTTCAATCAATAGTTACAGATTCAATTACTTTGAGTAAAAGAGATTATTTTCCATGATGTGGGTGAGCCTCACCAGAGCAGTTGAAGACTTTAAGAACAAAGAAGGAGGTTACTAGAAGAAGAAGAAACTCTCTTCATGAAACACAGAAGCCCAGCCTGATTTTTTACCCTGCTTATCTTCAGAAGTAATAGTTAACCTGTAGTATCCACTTTTATCAGAACTTTTAGCCTACCAGCCAGCTTTATGGACCTTAGGCTTTCCAGCCTCACAATTGCATGAACCAACCAACTCCTTAAAATCTCTCTCTGTCTCTCTGTCTTTCTCTCTTAATACACACATGCACACAGAGATAGAAAGAGAGATATACAGACACATGAGAGAGAGAGAGAGATAGATAACTTCTGTTTCCTTAGAACTCTTATTTTTTTTTATTGAATTATAACCATGTACATTAATGCAATTCTGGGGTACAGTGTAGTGTTTTCACATACAATTTGAAATATTATCATCAAACTGGTTAACATAGCCTTCATGTCATTTTCTTAGTTATTGTGTTAAGACGTTCATATTCTACTCTTAGAAAGATTTAGAACTATTAATAGCATCTATAGATTGTTGCTGTATTCTCAGTACACAGAGTCTCCAGCATATATTTGGAATATAGTAGAGAGGCCAAGGAGTCTTGAGAGAAAGTGTTTTTAAGAAACTAGACTTAATTTTCTCAAAGTCTTTTACCATTTATCTTGATTTTCTGCTTATTTTTTGTTGTTTTGCTGCTGCATTTGCCTCATCTGTCTTTCATGTATGTTTGCTTGGAAGCTAGATTGAAGAATAACTACTTGAACTTTCTCTTGTTTTATAAGCTGACACACCAGAAATAAAAGATACACCAGAAATCTGTATTCACAGAAACAAAAGTAATAGGACTGTAATGAGGCCCTGGGAAAGCTAATCTGTCTTCATCAACTGGATGACAGAAAGTATTTAGTCAGTCTCATTGATTCACTCTAGGGATGTAATCAGATCAGATCTCAACCCAAAACATGGGCACCAAGTGAATGAAGCTCACGATAGGGAGGCCAGCAGTATGACCGGGAACTGAAACCAAAGAAGAAAGTGCTTCAAAAAGAAAGCAAATGTGGAAGGATTCTGGGAAGATGATGAAACAGGAAAAACCAAAAATCCATATTTTCCCCAAAATATATCACATGTAGCTATTTTGGAATTCTGGAGTCTATTTTACGGCTTGCAACTTCCAAGGGAAGGCTCCAGTAGTAAACTGTGGTTAATTTTCATCAAAACAGCTCTTATTACAGCACCAGCTACCCATCCTCCACTCTAGCCCTGGATACGAAGCTATACACGTATTCTAAGAGAAGGCTGTACACAACTTACTGGAGCCAGGGTGGGCAAAAAAGACTCTCTTCTGCAAATTTCAGGGCTCTATGTTCTTATCACTGATTCTTCTTCTCATCACAGAGGTGGGCAGATAGATTTCCCAACTTTATTAAGTTCCTCCCCATAGAGCTAAAGTGACTTCTGTAGGATTCAATGGCCACTATATATTTTTCTTTTATCATTTTTTTGTGTGTGCCCATGTTTATTTTTCCATTTATTTCCTATTTTAGGAGCCATGCATTAAAGCCTAGGGCATTATAAAACATCTATATATACAGAGGAACTTAGGAAGTCAACTATGCAAGTTCTGGGAAAGGCATAGGTTCAGAAAATCCCAAGAAAACATCACATTAACATGTCAGGCTGATTGTTGATGCAGAAATAGATGGTAATCTGGTTTCCAGAGTTACCATATTATTTGGTTCAAATGTCTTGTTTTAAAAAAAAAAAAATCACAAAGTATATGTCTTAATCTGCTCAAGCTTCCATAACAAAATAACCATAGACTGGGTACTTAAACAAAAAACATTTAGTTCTGATGGTGAGCAGTCCAAGATGAGGGATACTGGTATGCTTGAGCTCTTGGTGAGGACTTTTTTCCAGGTTTACAGTGGAATACCTCTTCCTGTACACTTATGTGTTGGAGAGAGAGATCTTGTGTCACTTCTCTTTTTATAAGGCATTAATCCCACCATTAAGGCCCCACCCTTATGACCTGATCTAACCCTAATCACCACGCAATGGCCTCACCTCCAATTACTATCATATTGGGTTTCAACATATGAGTTATGGGGAGACACATTCAGTCCATAGCAGAATACAAAAAAATATGAAATATGTATATTCCTTTGAAAAATTAAATCAACAAAAACTATCTTTGAGAAATACCAGATGGTAGAAATAATAAGCAAAGATTTTAAAACAATTATATTAAAGATGACCAAGTAATTAAAGGAAGATATGGAAAGAATGTATGAACAAAATGGAAATATACAAAGATGTAGAAATTTCTCTAATGATTAGGGATTATGAGCATTTTCATTGTTTATAGGCCATCCATTTATCTTCTTGAGAGAAAGTTCTGTTCATGACTCTTGCCCAATGATTAATGGGGTTGTTTGCTATTTTCTTATTGATTTGCTTGAGTTTATTTGTAGATTACTAACACTTTTTCAGATTTGTTACATGTGAATATCTTCTCCCATTCTGAAGATTGTCTTTGTTGATTGTGTCCTCAGCTGTATAGAAACTTTTTAACTCAATCAGGTCCTATTTATTTATTTTTGTTGTTAAGGCATTGCCAATCAGGTCTTTATAAAATCTTTTCCCAGGCCAATATCATTTAGAATTTTACTACACATTTTCTTCTAGAGAATTTTATTTTTCATTTCACATATTTCATCTAATAAAAGTTAATTTTTACAATCTGTGAGAAGTGCAGGCCCAGTTTCAGTCTTTTACATGTGGTTATCCAGTTCTCCCAGCACATTGAGAGAATGTCAGTGAGAATAACCCACATCACAAAGTCCCAAAGCTACACTGGTGTGGAGAACAAGGAACACTTATATACACTTTGGTTGTATTGCAAACTAATACAGCCTTTTTGGAAAGAAGTATGGAGAATCCTCAAATAGCTAAAAGTAGACCTTCCATTTGATCATGTAATCCTATTGCTATGTATTTACCCAGAAGAAAAAAAAATCACAAGGACATTTTCACTTGAATATATATAGCTGCACAATTCACAAGCATAATGACATGAAAACAACTGATATATCCATAAACCCATGAATGTAATAACTATAGTGCATGTACACATCTATTTCAGTCATAAAAGATGCGGAGACTTTACATCTTTTCTATTACCTTGGATGGAGCTGAAGAACATTCTCCTTAGTAAAGTATCTCAAAAAAGGAAAAGCAATTGGGGTGACACCTGTGGCTCAAAGAATTAGGGCACCAGCCCCATATACTGGAAGTGGTGGGTTCAGATGTGGCCCTGGCCAAAAATTGAAAAATAAAAAAACAGAAAAGCAAGTATCCCACATGTTGAATACTAATTTGAAACTAGTAGAAACTATAGGCTAACATGAGAAAAAAACACAATTAAATTCAAGAATAATAAGGGAGTTCAGTAAGCTTCCATCTATCTGTTACAGTGTAGGGATATAGGACACATCTCTTGGTGAAGGACTCAATTACAACCTGGACTTTACCTTATAAAACTAAACAATGTAGGCTAATCATATGTACTCTTATGATGATAATGATGTAGGAAACCTAAAAAGAAACCAAAAAGAAACTTTGGAACTGAAACATAATTGAGAAAAAATTTCACTATACAGATTCAAAGAGAAATTTGAGCAGGTAGACTAAAAAATAGGAAGTTGAGGATAAATCAATTGAATTTTTGAGTCTGATGAACAGAAAGGAAAAACAGATGAAAGCATAGGCAACAAAGTCTAAGGAACTGTCGGATATCATCAAGTGGATCAATCTTTCCATTATGAGAGTTACAAAAAGAGAAGAGAGAGAGAAAGGGGCAAAGAGAATATTTGCAGAAACAATGGCCAAAACTTCCCAAATTAGATAAAAGTTATGAAGACAAATATCCAAAAAGCTTAATGAATGTAAGAGGAACTCAAAGATACACACAAATTATTGAAAGACAAAAAGAGAGACCTGAAAGGAACTAGAAACAACTAATCATATCCAAGGGATCATCAATCAAGTTATCAACAAATTTCTCATCAGAAACTTTCTAGACACACACAATAAAGAAGGCCAGTGTTTTAGAAAATGCTGAAAAGAAAAAAAAAAAAAAGAGAGCCTGTCAATCAAGAATACTATTTCTGATATTATTCTTCAAAAGTGAAAGAGAAACTAAAACATTCCCAGATAAACAAAAACTTCAGAGGTTCATGAGTACTGGTCCTCACTGGAAGAAATGCTGAGAGAAATCCTGTAACCTAAGCTGGTCATGGCAATATGCACCTGTAGTCCTAGCTACTTAAGAGAGGCTGAGGTGGGAATATTGTTTGAGCTCAGGAGTTTGGGGCTGCAGTGTAAAACTATGAATAGTCTCTGAATTCTAGCTTAGGTAACATAGTGAGATCCCTTCTCAAAAAAAAAAAAAAAGAGAGAAGATGAGGAGAAGGAGGAAAAGAAGTGGATGGAGGAGGAATAAGAGGGGTGTGAGGATGAGGAGGAAGGATGATACATGAGAAGGGGAGGAGAAATAAATTGCAATTTGAAGGAAAGGATTCTAGATAGAAAATAACTTTAAGCTTTATGAAAAGGTCAAGATCTCAGTAAACATTAACTGCATGAGCAATTATAAAAGCTAATGTTATTTTTTTCTTTTTTTTAATTAAATGATAGCTATGTATATTAATGCAATCATGGGGAACAGTGTGGTGTTTTCGTATACAATTTGAAATATTTTCATCAAACTGGTTAACATAGCCTTTATGTCATTTTTTTAGTTACTGTGTTAAGACATTTATATTCTACTTTTAGAAAGGTTCACATTCACTTGTACCCTTGTAAGATAAACCATAGAGGTGATCCCTCCAATCACCCTCCCTCCACCATCCACCCCCCTCCCTTGCCCTCTCCCTCCCCCCTCCCCATATTCTTAGGCTATAATTAGGTTATAGTTTTCATAAGAAAGCTATAAATTAGTTTCATAATAGGGCTGGGTACATTGGATACGTTTTCTTCCATTCTTGTGATACTTTGCTAAGAAGAACATTTTCCAGTACTATCATGTGAACATGAAGGAGGTAAAGTCTTCATCTTTCTTTATGGCTGCATAGTATTCCATGGTATACATATACCACAGTTTATTGATCCATCAGCACTTGGGCTTCTTCCATGACCTGGCAATTACAAATTGGGCTGAAATTAACATTCTGATACAAATATCTTTGTTGTAATGTGATTTTTGGTCTTCTGGATATATACTTAATAAAAGAATTGCAGGATCAAATGGCAGGTCAATTTTTAGTTCTCTAAGAAATGTTCTCCAGACATCTTTCCAAAAGGAACTTATTAGCTTGCATCCCATCAGCAGTGTAGAAGTGTTCCCTTTTCTTCACATCCACGCCAGCATCTCTGGTTGTTATTTTAACATCAGTTGCTCGGGCAGTGCCCATGGCTCAAAGGAGTAGGGCAATGGCCCCATGTACCAGAAGTGGTGGGTTCAAACCCTACCCAGCCAAAAAAAAAAAAAAAAGAATCAGCTGCTCTACTTTTTTATGACTTAAAAAATGAATATTTTTTAATTATTAGCATAAAAGATAGTTTTATTGTAACTTTGATTTCTTCTCATCTTTTGTGTAATATAAGACACTAATTCATTTTAGAAAATTACATTTTTTGACTCATTATGTATAAAGATGTATGTTTATGATATCAATAACTAAAAAGGAATGGTGATGGCTATATGGGGGCAGAGGTTTTTTTATTATTGAAATTAAGATGGTAAAAATTCAAATTAGAGTGCTATAACTTTAGGATGTTAAATGAAATCCTCATGGGAACTACCAAAGAAAGGACTATAGAATTTACACATAAGGAAATGAAAAGAGATTTCAAATATTTTATTGCTGAAAGTCAACTTAACATGAAAGATATTAGTAATACCAGAAAAGCTGAGAAATATGTAGAAAACAAATAGCAAATGACACAGATTTAATGAATTTTTTAAAAAAAATATGATCCATCTACATTTTGTTTACAAGAGATTCACTTATGATCTAAAGATACAAATAGGTTGAAAGTGAAAGAATAGAGAAGGATTTCATGCAAATAGTAATGAGTAGAAAGTAGAGGTAACTATGCTAATATCAGTCAAAGAAAAACTGTAGATAATAGTAATAAAAGTTTCCATATAACAAGAAGATAATTATAATTATAAGCATATATACCCCTAATAACAGGCCTTTACAATATATGAAGTAAACATTTACAGCGTTGAAGGGAGTGTAGAATCTTTAATAATAGTTAGAGACTTTAATACCACACTTGCACAAATGGACAGAATGACTAGACAGAACATAAGTAAAGGAACAGAGGATTTGAACAACACATTAAGTCAACTAGATCTAATAGACTATACAGGACACTCTACCTAACAAAAAAAGAACACACTTTCTTCTTAAGTGCACATGGGATATTTTCAAGGCTAGACCACATGGTAGGCCACAAATTAGGTCTGATTTTAAAAAATTGAAAAGAATAGCTGTCATTCAAAGTACCTTGTCTGGATACAACAGAATGAAGTTAGAAATAAATGGCAGAAGGAAAATTTAGAAATTCACAAATTTGTGGAACATAAGCAACATACTCTTACATAAGTGATAAATCACAGAAAAAAATCACAGGGGAAGTTATAAAATACTTACATATGAATAAAAATGAAACAACAGATACTAAAACTTATGGTATAGAGAAGACAAATATTTATAACTGTAAACACTTCACCACTATTCACCGTAACTGAAGCATGTGAACAACTCAGTGTTCATCAAACAGATGAATGAATAATCAAATGTGGTATATCCATACAATAGAATGTCATTCAACCATTTTATTGCTTTAATTAACTTTTTATTTGTGATAAATATGGATTTACACACAGTTGTAAGAAATAATATGAAGATACACTCTGTACCACTTGTCCAGTTTTTCATATGCTAGCATATTGAAGAGCTATACGTCATCATAAACAGTATATTAACATTCAACTTTTAAAAGTCAGGAAATTCTGATACCTGTTGTTATATAGATGGATCTTGATCATAGGATGCTAAGTGAAATAAGCCAGTCAAAAATGACACAAACTGTAGGATTCTACTTACATGAGATACTTAGAGTAGTTAAATTTATAGAGAAAAAAGGTGGAATGGTGTTTTGCTATGTTTTGGAGGAAGAGGGAAAAGGGAATTTTTTTTTTTTTTTCGAAACAGAGCCTCACTTTATCACCCTTGGTAGAGTGCTGTGACATCACAGCTCATAGCAACCTCCAACTCCTGGGCTTAGGCCATTCTCTTGCCTCAGCCTCCCGAGTAGCTGGAACTACAGGTGCCCGTCACAACACCCGGCTATTTTGTTTGTTTCTTCATTACGTTTTGGTTGGGGTGGGTTCGAGCCACCACTCTAGGTATATGGGGCTGGCACTCTACCCACTGAGCCACAGGTACCACCAGGAATTTCTTTCTTTTTTTTTTAATGGGGAAAGGGTTTGAGATTTACAAGAAGAAAAGATAATACCTTCCCAGACTAACTCATTTGCTGGGTGGGTCCCTTTGCCCTCACAGAGTGGGGTGGGCCCAAAACTGCTTGCTAGAGTCGCACACCTCATGGGCGGCAGACATCCCTGCCCCAGGCTCCGGCTCTAGGCAAGCCCAGAACTGCCTGCTAGTGCCATGAGCATCCCGTGGGCAGTGGCAGAGGAGTCCTCTGTTCGAGGTAGACCCAAAACAGCTTGCTAGAGACATGCACACCCCATGGGGGCCAGGGGAAAAGTTCCCCGCTCCAGGCACCCAAGCTAGGTGTGCCTAGAACCACTTACTAAAGCCACGTAAACCCTGCAGGTGGTGGTGGAGGGGTCTACCACTCTTGTCGGAACCAGAACTGTTTGCTAGAGCCACGTATGTCCCACAGCTGGAGGTGGGGGAGTTCCCCGCTCTGGGCTCCTGCGATGGGAGGCACAGATCAACTTGCTAGTGCCATATGCGTCCAACAGGCAATGGTCAAGGAGTCCTCCATTCCCCCCCCAGCTACTCTGGAGGGGCTGAACTAGGATTGATCTGGTCACTCGCATACCTTGCGCTACAGCTGCCATTCCCCCACCCCCTGGTTGCTCCAGGCTGCTGAACTAGGACTGATCTAGCTACTACAGTTCCACTGTTCCACCAGTTGCCCCAGACAGGCTGAACTGGGACTGATCTGGCTGCTGCCAGTCTCTTCCCTCCTCCCCCCGCCCCGTCACCACGGCAGGCTGAACGAATTCTAATCTGGCCATGCACACTCCCGTGCAACTGCTACCATTCCACTGCACCCCAGTTGCCCCAGCACCCAAGAACTGGGAGAAGACAACAGACACACTCTGTCTGTCTCTCTGGGCAACCAAAAGAAGCCACCAACTGAACGGTTCTGATAAGGCCTCCAAACAAGGTCAACTCAGCATGGGGCGGAATCAGTGGGAAAGCTCTGGCAACTCGAATAACCAGAGTAGATCCATTCCTCCAAGGGAAAATGGGACAGACACAATTGAAGACACCATCCACAAGCAAATGGCTGGGATGTCAGAAATCGCGTTCAGAATGTGGATAGCAAATAAGATTAACAGAATGGAAGAAAAGAAGGAATTAGGAGTTTAAGAAATTATTCAAAAGATATCTCAAGAAATTATTCAAAAGATGTCTCAAGAGCTCAACGATTTCAAAGATAAAATGATTAAAGATTTTGAAACACTGAGACAAGAGTTTGCAGCCCTCAAGGATCTGAAAGACACGGTGGAATCCCTCCATAACAGAATGTAACAGGCAGAAGAAAGAATCTCTGATTCTGAAGACAAAACTTTTGAAGAAGCCCAGGAGCACAAAGATCAAAAGAAATGGAGAGCAAAAATAGATGTCATTCTCAGAGAACTCTCGGACAATTTGAAGAAAACTAATATTCGCCTTATAGGAATCCCTGAAGGTGATGAAGTTGTTTCACAAAACACTGAAGCTATTCTTCATGAAATTATGAAAGAGAACTTTCCAGACATGACAAGAGATTCTAAAATTCAGATAGCAGACAGATTCAGAACCCCAGCACGACTCAACCCAAACAAGACATCCCCCAAACACATCATAATTAACTTCACCAAAGTTAAGATGAAAGAGAAAATTCTGAAAGCAGTTAGATGTAAGAAAACCATAACCTACAAGGGGAAGAGTATTAGGATGACTGCAGATATCTCAGCTGAAAACTTTAAGGCTAGAAGACGATGCTCATCGACTTTTAATCTCCTAAAACAAAATAACTTTTAACCCAGGATCCTGTATCCAGCTAAACTGAGTTTCATCTGTGATGGAGAAATTAAATATTTTAATGACATTCACATGTTGAAGAACTTTGCTATAACTAAACCAGCTCCCCAGGAAATTCTCAAACCTATTCTCCATAATGACCAGTGTAATCCTCCACCACAAAAATAAACCCACCCAGAAACTTTTGATCAAATTCCAACTTACACAATGGCAAAAGGATTGAAAATGTCTACTGGACTTTTGAGCAAATCAATGCCCAAAATTTTACCAGGCTTATCAATAATTTCTATCAACGTGAATGGCTTAAATTGTCCTCTAAAGAGGCACAGATTGGCTGATTGGATACAGAAACTCAGA
>CAUYTI010013179.1:0-10664 GCA_963575145.1 Galago senegalensis
GGATTGCCTAACAGAAACAGTAGAGGCTGAGAGAGAATTGAATGGCACTCTCAAAGTGCTGAAAAGAAAAATCTACCATCCAAGAATTTTATATCCTGCTTCTTAAATGAAGGGGGAATAAAGTCATTTCTGCATAAGCAAACACTTCCATAATTGCCACCAGTGGATCAGTCCTATAGGAAATGATTAAGTATACCTTAAATGTGGAAATGAAAAATCAACATTCATTATCTAAAGAGACACGGAATTATAAAACTCAAAGTCTAATAAGAAAATCACACAAAGGAGGAAGACAAAAGAATTATATGACAACATGAGAGAAGTTCAGCAAAACACAAAGGCACAGAAAAGAACAAATTTATAAAATCAGTAAAAATTAATTAGCCCTATGATAAGAATGATGCCTCACAAATAAATACTAATCTTTAATGTAAAGGAATTAAACAGTCTGCTTAAAAGATTATAGATTAGAAGAATAAATTTTAAAAGCACAATACAATTATGTGTGGCTTATAGAAATCTACCTTCCCCATAAAGAATCATACAGACTTAAAAAAAGGGGGGGGGACAAATTTTCCCAGACGGAAAACCAAAGATAGCAGGAGTAGCCATCCTTACACTATTTGATAAAACAGATATTAATTTTAAAATAGTAGAAGACAAAGAAGATTATATTATGTATAATGATAAAAGGATGAATTCAGCAAGAGAATTTAAACCATAATATCACAGTATCCAGAGTCACAAAACAAGTATTACTGGATCTTAAGAAAGAGACTGGCAGCAAGAATCATGATGACATCCACACCCCACTCCCAGCTCCGGACTCACCATCCAGACAGAAAATCAACCCAGAAACCCCGGGTTAATATTGGACTTTGAACTAAATAACTTAACAGATGTTTACAGAGCATCCACCCAACAACTACAGAATAAATATTCTTTTCATCAGCACATGGAACAGTCTCAAAGATAGACTGAAAGTTAGGCCCCAAAACAAATCTAAAAAAAAATTAGAAACTGAAATCATATCAAGTATCTTCTCAGATCAGTGAATAAAGCTATAAAGCAATACACAAAGAGACCTCAGAAATTATATGAATATGTAGAAAATAAACAACATGCTCCTGAACCATCACTTTATCAATGAAGAAATGAAAATAGAAACAGAAATTTTAAAAAGTTTGTAACAAATGAAAATTAAAACACAATATACGAAAGCTGTCAGATATAGAAAAAGCAGTGCTAAGCGAGATGTTTATACATGAAATGGCCTACATCAAATAAATAAAAGGATCGCAAATTAACAACCTACAGTAAGACCTCAAGAACTTGAGAAGGGATTAATAGCTAGTATATAAGGAGCTTCAACACCTCAAAAGGAAAAAATACAAATAATCTGATTACAAAACGTGTAAAGGATTTCAATAGACATCTCTCAAAAGAAGACATACAAATGGTGAACAAGGATGTGAAGAAATGCTTGGCATCTTTTGTCACGAGAGGAATGCAAATCAAAACTCTAATAAGATTTCATCTCACCCTTTTTTAAATGGCTTTTATCAAGAAGACAGGCAATAGTGAATGCTGGCAAAGATCTGGAGAACGGGGAATCTTTGCCCACTGTTGGTGGGGAAATAAATTAGTGCAACCACTATAGTGAACAGTCTGGAGTTTCCTTAAAAACTAAAAGTGTAACTCCATAGGACCAAGCAACCCTACTGCTAGGTATATATCCAAAAGAGAGGAATTCAATATGTCAGAAAGATCTGCACTACCCTGTTAATTACAGAACTCTTCATGATAGCCAAGATTTGTAATCAGCTGAAGTGTCTATCAATAGATAAATGGAAAATGAAATATGATACATATTCCCAATGGAATATGACAGAGCCACATGGAATCCCACCATTTCAGCAACATGGATAGAACTAGGGAATATTATGTTAAGTGAAATAAACCAAGCATGGCAAATCTTATATGTTTTCTCTCATATGTGAAATCTAAATATCAAAAACAATTGATATTATAAGACAGACAGGAGAATGATGGTTACCAGGGGCTGGGAAGGGCCGTAGGAATGGGGATAAAGTGGGGATGATTATTGAGTAAAAAACATATAGTTAGACTATTACTAAGATGAACACCATTTGATAACAAGACAAAGCAACTACAGTTAACAATAATTTAGGGTATACTTTAATAAAGCAACTAAAAGAGTGGAATTGGAATGTTCCTAACAAAAAGAAATGATAAATGCCCAAGGTGATGAATTCCCCGGTTAACCTGGTTTGATTAATTCACCTTGTCTGCCTTTATCAAAACATCACATCTACCCTATAAAGTTACACAATTATTGTACCCATGGTAATAAAAAACTTAAAAAATAATGTTTAAAAAGATGTCTGCATGTGTATGCTCAGCAAAAATATAGACTCATTCTAAGTGGAGTAAGAACCTGAGGTGTATCTTTACTGAGAAGTTCTACTAAGAGACAGGAGAGAATGAAATAGTGCCTCACACAGCAACGGCCATGAACCTGGAGGCCACCATCCTGTGCGTGTAACTCAGGAACAGCAAAACAAATGCCACACGTTCTCATTCCAGGAGGAGGAGTTAGACTATGGGCACAGAAGGACACACAGAGTTGCATAATAGACAAGGGGGAAGTATGGTAAGACTGGAGGGGTGAAAAATTACCTTTGGGGTACAACTTAGATTACTCAGGTAATAGATGAGACAAAAGCCCAGACTCAACCACAGTACAACATATCCGGGTAATGGAATTCAACTTGTACCCCTTAAGTCCAGTAGAGTAGAAAAAAAGAGATAAACCATCATGAAAATCTGAAAGGGCTGCACCGTCAAAGATGCCACTGTTTTTATAGAAAAAGCATTGAAATCCATCAAGCTCAAAAGGAATGTATTTCTGCTGGAGAAATCTGTGTCTGGATGTTACACACAAATTGACTGGATTTATAGGAGATGACCAAAAAATCATGGAAGAGACCAGGGTTGTGGGAAAAGGGGGTGAAGGATTTCAAGATAAGGGTCTTGGTGAAATTCCAGAGCTCATGGACACCACACCACAGAAATTAAACAGAAGACGACTTGGTGGAAATGAGTCTCCCAAACTAATGCCAGAGGGTGAGGGTGAGGAGTAAGACGTAGAGTCTTACATCTTACATCGACAAAGTGGTGCCAGAAAAAGAACTGACATCAGGCAATCTGGCAGAAGGGTCCCCGTTCTCTGCGGTTGCTGCTGACATTTTCTATGGCATTGTCTTGTCTCTGATACAAGAACTGAAGCTACTGGAAATGTTGGAGTAAGGATTACTGCCATGTAGAAACATTTTTAGAGAACTGAAAAATCAAAAAGTTAGGGGTGGTGCCTGTGGCTCAGTAAGTAGGGCTCTGGCCCCATATACTGAGGGTGGCTGGGACAAACTCGGCCTCAGGCAAACTGCAACAAAAAAATAGCCAGGTGTTGTGGCAGATGCCTGTAGTCCCAGCTATTCAGGAGGCTGAGGCAAGAGAATCGCCTAAGCCCAAGAGCTGGAGGTTGCTGTGAGCTGTGATGCCACTCCACCGAGGGCAACAAAGTAAAACTCTGTGTCTAAAAAAAAAAAAAAGAAGAAGAAGAAGAAGAAGAAAAGAAAAGACAAAGATGAAAGTTACATAGAATGTATGGTGTATTTCTGTAAAGTTCCACCAAGTGTGCCTGTCTCTCCTGCCTCCCCTTCCATCCTCCTCTATTTCTTCCACCTCTGCCACCCCAGTAACAGTGAGATCAACACCACCTCCCACCTCCTTAAACTACCCAATGTGAAGACCATGAGGATAGAGACCTGTAATGATGACTTCCACTTAGGGAACATATTTGCCCTTCCTCATGATTTTCCTTAATAACGTTTTACTTTCTCCAGCTTACTTTATGAGAATATATAAGACATATCCATACAAAGTCTGTGTTAGTCACCTATTTATGTTACCAATGAGGCTTCCAGTCAACAGTAGGCTATTTGTAGTTAGTTTAAGGAGACTCAAAGCCATATGTGGATTTTCCATTGCTCAGGGTGGTCAAGGTCCCTCACCCCTGCATCACTCAAGGGTTAGCTATATATTGTATCTTTATAATCATACATATAGTCATAGCCTAGGGATGATTATTTTTCTCATTTTGAAGGATAAATAACATGAACAACAATCTACCAGGGCACGTTTCAGCAGCTCATTTCATCTATGAAGCCCAAGGCTCCTATCTGTATGGGATAGGTTTTTATGTGGAGGTGAGTGTTTGCTGCCAATAAATCTTTAAAATCTTTCTTAATTGAAGCTCAGGTGAAAAATTTAAAAACTTGAACATTTCATTCACCTGACATCTGCTTTTTCCATCCTTGTCCCCCCATCAGTAATTAAAGTCAATATTCATGCCTAAAAAAGGGATATTGAAGAAAACAGGCTTTACTGCTGGTTGAAAACAGCTAACATTTTCAGAATGCTTTTAGGGATAGGAGACGCGATATAATTATCTCCATTTCACTACTTCATAATTAGAACTTGTAGAAAAGATAAACAAGCTAGCCCCACATTTGAGGGAGAGTGTCTCATCCCAGTATTTCTGCTGCTGAACTCTGCACGTTGATAAAAACGAAGCTTTTATATCGTGAGCAAACACGGCAGTCAAAATCCAAGCATTTCTTTGCTTTGCTTTCTACAAAGCATTTAAAAATCTATTGTATAGAAAACAAGCAGCACGTTGGTAGTGCAGGCCATGTGACCCTTCCCTGGCTTACAGGACTCATACAGGTATTTAATACTTTTGTATTAATATGAAGTCAAGTTTGTGATAAACACTCAGCACTCCATAACACCTTGGCACAGTGCCAAGAAATGAAGTGGAAACACTTCAAATACATGGTTTATGTCACGGTTGTGAAGGGATAAAACAAATGCATGGCTCATATAATCTAGTGGACTACAGAGTGACTTGTCTACATTCTTTATATTTGGATCCTATTTCTGTTACAGAGTTCCTATAATCCCAAGTGACTGATGCTGTCCCATCTTTAAATTAAAAGGAATCCTCTCAAGTCTCTTTTGCTCAGGATTAGCTGGGATCAGAACTTCTCTCAAGTGAACTTGAGAGGGAAACCAACCAGTCATTTCCCACAGAAGCTCATGTTATCAGATTATATCATTTAATCAGGAAATTCTCTATGTTTATTCAACCTCGTATCATCGAGTAAAAAGACAAATCGTATCATAGACATGTGGCAGGGGCTGCTTCCTCATATTGCCCTGGGAAGTTATTCTGATGTGCTCATTATACTCAAAGTTACAGTCGTGTGTTGATTGTGTCACTATACTCCATCACCAGTTCAATAATTTTCTCCAGCTATGCAGAGAAATCTCATTAAACTAAAGGCAATGTAAATTTGAGTTAATGAAATGTATAAATTACACACTATGTTACAGAAATGTTTTCTAAGAAAGAAAAATAAAACACATTTAATGGTCCCAGGCTGTATAAACAATGCCATAACCATTGTAGTAAAAAATTAGGCCAGTGATGGTATGTTTTCATTTGTATTCCCAATAATTCCCATGATGGCAACCACATTTTATTGATTAGGAGATAAGTTCAGAGAAGTTATGTAACATAGAAAATGTCCCTCAGGTAGCAGGACGTGGAGGCAGGATCTGAATCCAGGATTTTCTGATTTCAAGGAGTAGCCCACAGAGTCAGAGCCATATCCTGCCACAACACGGAGACTCTCAGAAATGGTTCCTTTCCTAGCTTGTCTGTCTGGCCATCTGGATGTCAAGGGCCTTTAATAAAATAAAAGAAACATGTTTTGTCGAAGGATATGCTAAGAAATTTAGCTGCGGGGAAATGTGGACAGATGTAGGGCGAGGGGATGGAGAGGAGATTCCTTCACTGAACTCAGGAGAGTTAGAGACAATACTGAGATGGTTCCGGAACTCAACCACCATTTCAGGGAATAATATAACTGATTCTTAGCGAAAACTGGCGAGAATTTTATTTGATAGTGAAATTTCACTAAAATGATATAGGATCACATGCTTTATATGAGTGAGCTTTTCATTTTTTTAACAGCTTTATTGAGTTATAACCATACACCATAAAATTTATCCATTGCAATTATACAATTCTGTTATTTGAAGTAAAATTATGAAGCTGTGCATCTAACTGCACACTCTTTTTGTTAGAATACTTTGATCAGATAACCCCTTTCCAAATTGTCTTAAATTGCATTTGTAATGTACACTGTGCTCATTATACTCAAAGTTACAGTTTGAGTACAAAGTAACCCAGGGCTCCCCAGCCTAGCCCCAGACACCGGACAATGTAACACAGGGCTTCCCAGCCCAGCCCCAGACACCGTCTACTTTCTATCTCTTTAAATTTACCTTTTCTGGACCCTTCATGTAAACATAGTTGTACACTGTGCAGCCCTTTGCTTTTGGTTTCTTTCCCTTAGCAAGATGCCTCTGAGGTTCTTGTGTCTGTAAGTGATTCTTTCATTGTATTCCTGCAAAGTATTTATTTCTACGGATGTGCGGCATTTTATTTACCCACTTGCAAAATTTATGGAAATACAATTGTTTTTAAGGTGAAGCTATTTGCACTGCTGCTACGAATATTTGAGCTCATGTGTTTCTGTGGTCATACTTTTCATTTTTGTTACATAGATTTTTAGGAGTGGAACTATGAGGTCATAGGATAAGCTTATGTTTAACTTTTAAAAACCCTATAAATATTTTTTCCAAATTAGCTGTACCATTTTATACTGAGAATACGTCATTTTTTAATTTTGCAATTAAATATATAAAACTCATGTATTAATGAATAGTAAACATTACTTTAAATATCTAAAATTTCAGTTCTAAGCAAACTGTCACGGGTCAAATGTTTGTGCTCCCCCAACACTTCTGTGTTGAAATTGTTCACTGAGGTGCCTGTATTTGGAGATGGGACCATTAAGGACAATATCACAGTTAAAAAGATAGAGCCTTAATGTGTTCAAATCAGTGTCCTTAGAGGAAGAAACAGTGCAGAGTCTTTACTCTCCCTCCCTGGTTCACCGAGAAAGGCCTTGTAAGTGCTCAGTTGACAGCAAAGCCATCTGAAGCCGGAGCAGAGAGGCCTCAGCTGATACCAGCCCTCCTGGCACCTTGGCCTTGGTGTTTCAGCCTCCAGAACTATCAGAGAACCAATTTCTGTTGTTTAAGCCACCTGTCTGTGGTGTTTTGTCACAGTGGCCCAGGCAGGCTGATACATACACCACCAATTTTTCAGAGTCATTTAAGAAACAGTCACGACCTTGGTGGGTATCAGACCCTTGGTGGGTCCAGGAAGAGGCTTTCTTCATGTCATGTCTCTGATAAAGTCCATGGAGGCCTAGAGTCTAGAACATCTACTGAAATGTGACTAGACTAGTCCATATGTGTTCCTTGTCATAGTCCTTTCACAACACTATCTTAATTATAATGAATAACAACCTGTCTGGACTGAAGGGGTGATGATACCAGGGTTGGAGAACAGAACAGAGTGAGTTAAAATACTGTGGAATCAATTACTGAGGCCATATCTTCCGTTGTGGTCGTCTGTTGATTATTTAAATAAATTATCTTGTTCTCACAGGCATCCAAGTCACTAATTACAGGCCAGTAATAAGAATTAAACTTCTGCCAGAAGAATTATCTTTGTAGCCAATAGCAACTTCCTTTGGCTGGTCAGATGTATTTACCAGCACTAAAAATACTTAATATTTAATTCCTGAATTAAATACTTGTAACTAGTTTCCAAAGGGGGCAACTGAAGATATGAAGAGAAAAATTAATGACCGTAGGCAAAGTATTTGATTCTTCTTATTAGAAAAGTAAAGCTTAACCTTATTATTTTTGGAGGTAAAATTTATAAAGAGAAAAAGAATACCTTGAAAAAAAAAGCTGTACTGCTTTCACAAGATGCAGGAAGGCTTAGTAATAATATTTTAGAAACAGAAAGTGTTTGGCTCTGTGAAAAGTTCTGTGGAGTTCACGTGAACTGGCTCTAAGAATAAAATTAAAGGAACCAGATGGACCAAGGGCTCCGAATGCATTTTCTGACAAAGTATGAACATCTAAAATGTAATGACATTGGCACATATTCAAAATTAAAGTGTCCGTTATAATGCAGTAATGATTAAAATATGTAAGAAAGCAACAACAGAGAAAAAGAAAATTATCTGAATTTCACAATGTTTCATTTGAAATGCTGCCAATAAAAACATGCTGGTTCCAATTCTCATTTAGTTTTGTGTATTTTAACGATAAATCATATTCAACTTTTTAAAAGTTTTTTATATATTGGGCACAATCATGCCCTAAACTTTCATTTAATTCAATTATCTAATTTTTAAACATTATCTAAAAATCTTCCCTTCACAATCCTGTTGTGTCTGACATTATGCCCATTTCTTACAGAGGAGAAAACCAAGGGAAAATAGTGAAGAAAGAGACACTAGCTACCACCAGTTCCCTGGTCACAGCCTAAGGAAAGTGCAGTGAATGAAGAGCGGGACCTACTGGGAGTGTTTATGGTTCTGCTCGCCCACCCCAGGTTCAATTGTGTCATCTCCAGGAAAAGTGCCTACAGCAAATCTCCAGCCACGGGGACTGGGATGTGACAAGCTGGTGCGCTACAGGGAGACGAAACGTGGCTTCGGTGCTCCCCGCTCTGTGCGGAATGTTATTACGAAGCTCTACTGGGGTGCGGCAGAGCCAGACCCAATCAACCTTGTAAAGTAATGGCTCTGCCCCTGATTGCTCTCAGGGAAACCCACAGACGGTGAGTACCGCGCTCTGACAAGCACTGGAACGTGAGCTGCTGGCAAGAGACCTCCGTTTTGTCCTGATGTCACAGAAACACTGTAGAGCAGCCCTCTGCAGACGCCAGACTAAGGCTGAAAAGGCTCACCCAACTCAGATGGTCCTACCCTTACACCCCGCTCCGCCCCGTGCAAAGCGCTTCACAAATGTTTCCTGACATCCCTCACTTCCAGTGAGCTGTGCTTCCTTCTGAATCTTAAACAGCAAATATATCAACCCAACACGCCCAGGAGATCCTCATCTTTATAAACTACTCAGGGTGGTACTTTCTAGTCCCCTATCTGAGGGATTCCTTTGAAATTATAGATATGAAAGCTATAATCAGATATTCAAACTGAATTTAATTGCCATCAAGACAAACTAATGAAGAATAACCTGAATGTGATAGTTAATGGTCTGCCAGGAAGTTACAGGCATTGACGTTTTAATGAAGGACTCACAACTGAAAAATTAAATCAATTTATATTCCTGTCTTTTGGCATAAAGTTTATTTTTGAGAGCTTAAATTATAGTTTAAAAAGATCTCTCTCTTTTCCATTACACGTGCCAGACATGGAAACAATTTCCAGGTACCATGTCATAGCGCAGTAAGTGATAACACACAGGCAAGTTTGCATTATTGCATTTTCAATAATTCATATGTAAAGCTAATATTCAGATTCAAAATGACCTTAAGTGTTAGATGCCTTGAAGAATAAAACATATCACTGTATCAGTCTGGAATATTTTCAGTAAGGTTTTGTAGAACTAAATGCTTAGAATTTTTGTGAACTATTATGTAATTGAATAATATATAATGTAATAATCACATCTAAGATTAATATTTCAAATTTATTATCAAGAATATTTATGTTTCCTTTCTATAGGGAAGTACAATTATTCACTTTGTATGTATGTGTGTGTGCGTACACCTATATCTTCTTCAGAAAATATTTTTCTAATAAGAGAATAGAATTGTATAAACTAAATTATTTCATAAGAAATTAATCCATAGCTATAGATCAGAAATTTATTACAATGCAAGTATTTTTCTACCGAAAAAGGTGCAAATTATTCCTGAAATACAAAAAGTCCCCCAAAATCATTAGGGTAGAGGATTTCATTTTTAGGTGTTTATAAAACTTTTGAGATTATGTATAATAATAGAAGATCTTAAATTCAATGTGCTGACTGAATTATGAAGGAGAGCCTTCTCCTTAAACCTTACTTCATACGAGTTTTACCAAAATATATCCCATGAAAAACTAGTTCCATTTGGAAAGTGCTGATTGAAACAAAGCTACACAGGCATCTTTGCTTCACAGCTTTAAAGGTCTCTGACTTAATAATGTACTTTCTTACTATCTACGGTGTGATATGGGACATGCAGCCTCTTCAAAAACTTTTTAACCCTAGATTCTCCCTTTTCCCCCCCAGAGTAGCTTATATGGTATGCAGCTTACATGATATGTTCCCTGGGGTCTCCTTTGAGAATGCAACTGTAAGCTTTTACAATTGGAAATTTAAAAAGTAATTACAGTAAAATTACCATTAACCATCCTTTTTAGCATAAAAAGATAAGATTAGTTTAAAAGTTAAGTAAAACACTGCAGTATTGAAACAGAGAAGTGAAGTTTTAAAGTACATATTTTTTTTTTTTTTTTTTTATTGAGTGTTAACTATGTACATTGATACTCTTCTGGGGTACAGTGTGGGGTTTTCACATGCATTCTGAAATACTTCCATCAAACTGGTCAACACAGCCTTCATGTCATTTTCTCAGTTAT
>CAUYTI010013182.1:0-18567 GCA_963575145.1 Galago senegalensis
AAAGTAACCGCTTTAAAAATTTTCTCAGGCAAAGAATGCCCAGCAACTCTGCGAGCCTTAACTCCCCCAATCACAAACTGCCTCATGCCCTCACCCCACCTGCGTGTAATCTGCTTGCGTGTAATCTGCTTGCGTGTAATCTGCTTGCGTGTAATCTTAGCTTTATAAGCAGCCTGTAACAGCCTCTCGGGGTTCCTTCCCTAGCGGCTGAGGGAACCCTGACGCGTCGACAATAAACCAACCTCTTGCTCTTTGCATCGACCTGTGCTTGTGAGTGGTCTTTGGGTGAGCTACCCCCGGGGTTGGGCACAACATACATAAGAAAGACAGAGCATAAATTAATAACCTAATGTCATGACTCGTGGAGCTAGAAAAGGAACAAACCAAACTCCAAGCTAGCAGAAGAAGTAAACAAGAGTAGTGCAGAGCTAAATGAAATAGAATCAAACAAGAAAAAAATACAAAGAATCAATGAAACAAAAAGTTTGTTCTTTGAAAAAATAAACAAAATCAATAAAACCCAGCTAGATACAAACATAGAAGAGAAAGGATTCAAAGAAGCTCAATCAGAATTACAAAAGGGAACATTACAACTTACATCACAGAAATACAAAATATTGTCTGTGACTACTATAAAAACTCCTATTCAAAGCAGCTAGAACATCTAAAGGAAATAGATACTTTTTTTTTTGAAACACAATATCCCATGTTTATATCAAGAAGAAATAGAAATACTGATGGATTGGTAGTGAATAATGAGATCGAAACAATAATAGAAAAGTCTCCCAACAACAAGAAAGCCCTGGACCAGACAGATTCAGAGCCAAATTCTACCAAATCTGCAAAGAATTGGCACCTATCCTACTGAAACTGTTCCATGATATCGAGAACAAGGGAATCCTCCCTAACTCGTTCTACAAAACCGGTCTCACTCTGATACCAAAGCCCATGAAAGGAAACAACAACAAAACCTACAAACCTATAATCCTCAGGAACACCGATAATTTAGAGATGATTTAAAGTGTGTGGGAGTATGTGCATTGGTTACGTGCAAATACTGTGCCATTTTATAAAAGGGACTTGAGCATCCACAGATTTTTGTATCCATAGGGGAAAGGGAGTCCTGGAACCAATCCTCTATGGATATTAAGGGATGATTAAGGGTGTCTGAAAGCATAATAGATTTTTATGGAGTTATATTTCAACATCCACACTGTGACAATTTCTTATGAATTCTGCTTTGATTCTAATTTTTATAATTTATGAGATGAGTATTATTACAAAGAAATAAAGTCACTGAGGATACTCATAAAATGTTTCTAGACTGCGTGATATTAATAGAGGGTGCCAAAAAGATGTACATGTTTTAAGAAAGAAAAATAAACTGTACTAAAATTGTAATAACATATACTGATGACAAAAGATGAATATGTCTCACTGAGCACCTCTTATAATTGCAGAAGTCAAACATGATGTGAGTATTGCAAATTTAATACAGTTTTTTACCTTTAATAAAATTTATGTACATTTTTTGGCATCCTCTGTCTATCTACCTGCACATCTCTGTCAATGTAAATTTCACAAAGAATGCTCATAGTGATCAAGTAATCGTTCAGGACAATCGTCTTATTGAGGACAATTCAAGCTTGTGAACATATCTACAAAATGAGAGTCATTCTGAAACACAATATTCAATTCTTTTTAGTAATAGAAAGGGATTGCTGCTTCATTAGCATCCTTGTAGTTCAACCACAAAAATTATTTAAAAGTTAATGCTTAGGCTATATTAATAAATTAAATGCAAAATGCAAGAGTAAGTAAAAAAATTGCTGGCCATTTGCATTCAGATATTTGACCAAAATTAATAAATTTAAAACAACCAATTTACAGAAAAAATATTTTAAATTTTAATCTTTAAGTTATTTTCAACAGAAATTCTGTATAAAATTGTTCTTAACATAAATGTCAATTGTCTTATAAAAGCTAGACCACTGAAAAGGCCTTTGTCAAAATTTCCTATTCACATCTCATAAGGAATAAATAACAAGTGTTCCACAAACAAAAGAAGGAAGGGAGATATAAAAGGACAATCAGTTTTCTAAACAATTATATTTTATATCTTCAAAGAATAATCACAGAGAATTTCGTATTATTAAGAAATTATATATATACTTAGGCATATATAAAAATGGGGATCTAGGTCATTAAGTATGAAATGTCCACCTTTGAATCAAAAGTTTAGTTTATTATGTCTCAAACAAGAAGCATTACAATTAGTCAAAGTAGTGCCTAAACTATCAACATAGATTTGCCATCTTAGCTTTTTTATGCTAGCCGCAAAGAGGCCTGGAGAGCAGGTGGCAATGAAATCCCACAAGGTGTTTCCTACGAGTGTTAAGAATTGAATATTTTTCCTTGCAAGAAGAGGTTCAAAGCCTGGAAGAAGTGGTAGTAAGTTGGTACAAGGTCTGGTGAATATGGTGGATGACAGAGAGTTTTCAAGTCTAGCTTCTGTAGTTTGAGCAGCATTGTTGGCACAACATGTAGTCAAGTGTTCTCTTGCAAGGGGACGGGCCCGTCTCTATTGACCAATCTTGGCTGCTTAATCATGAGCATCCTCATCACGTGGTCCAAAGGATTGCAGCAGACATCCACTGTAATCCATCAACTGTGTTTAATGAAGCTGTAGGGAATAATACGACTGCTGGACCACCGATTATTAACTTAATTTGATGTATTTTTGGTTTTGAACTGTGTTTTGGCGCTTTTTTATCCAGCCATTGTGCTGAATGCTTGTGATTGTCAAAAAGAATCCATTTTGCATCGATGTAAAAATGGTTTGCCCTTATGTTGTGACTGCAGTGTGGCAAGCTTTGAGACACTTTCTCCACTGATGCTCATTTAATTCATGCAGAACCCATCTATCCAGCTTCTTTACCTTGCCAGTTTGTTTCACTTGTCCAATATGGTTTAAATAGTAATGTCAAACCTTACTACGGATTTCCACATAAGTTGAAATTGACTTGATTCCACTACAGCTTTCAGTTCATTATTGGTCTTGGGTTGTCAATGTGGCTTATTTTCAAGATTAAAATCAACAGAACAGAACTCCTCAAACCATCCACATACTATGCATTCATTAGCCACAAACTTCCAAAACCTTTCTTAATATTTCGAGCTGTCTGCACTGCATTAGTTCCCAAGACGGAACTCATATTCAAAACAAACATGAATTATCACATGGTTTCCCAAAAGTTGCTCTAAAAATTCTTGGGAAAGATAATCACGAGTCAAAATGGCATTTGAAAGAGTGAGGATATAATTTAAACAATAAAAATGAAGCAAGAAGTGTCAAAGTGAAATATCAGAGATATCAATGGCCAAATTCAATACTTAAGGGAATTGAACATTTCATACTTAATAACCAAATAACAATTGTAAATAGAACAAATACTATGTGACTTCTGCAAATAAAATTACTGAAGCTTAATGTCATTAAAGATACCTATAAGATGTTATAACTCTGAATCATCTCTTTTATTTTTTTTTTGAACTAGTTTGAAGAGTTTACTACCATGTGGTGATGAAAAAGAAAACCAGTTCTTCAAAATTACTTCCTTACATCCACGGAGTACAGATATTTCCTCCACAATCATTAAAATTAATAGTAAGATATTTTACAAAACACAGAGGTACTTGTAACTTCAAAATATTACTCTTAGTTTCCCTTTTTTAATTGAAAATCTTTTTAATAAGACAATAGAGTCCAGGGTTAGTTTTTGTAGCCTCTGCTGGCCTATCAGCCTCTGATATGCTCCAATTTCCAGCCCCTTGAGCAGATATAGGGTTTTGTGTGGCTGTGCAGAGTTTCTGGGGCCTTGCCAAAATGCCACTATACCTGCTGGCTATTAAGAGGACTGAAAAGTAGGCCAGTGCCACAGCCCTTGGAGGAGTCTAGGGCCAGCTGGTCAAAGGTGAAGATCTTGTCCTCATCCTTGAGGATATGGGCATGGGCTCAACTAGTTTCCCTTTTATTGAACAAATGTCTCCACATGTACAGCAATATGGAAGGAGTTGGCTTGAAATAATTTAAAGAAATTTTTTTGGATTAAGGAAGACAGTATTATTTGACTTATAAAAGACAGGTCAAGATGAAGGAATAATGGAAGAAATTCTTAATTATGGAAACATCACTACTAGAGACTGAAATAAAAAGTAGAATTATTCTGGTATTAAGTATACAAAAGCCTATCTTATTTTGGGGAGGTTGGAGGTTAGGGTGATTTAAATACTGGAAATTATTACTAAGTTAAGTATAAGTATTTCAATACTTAAAGAGTTTTCAAACAGGCCTAGATTCTCAATGGGATGAAATGATTTCTTGTCTGAAAGTGAAAAAAAAATGAGGTAAGCTTCATAAATCTACCCAAATCTCATGAATCCCATTTGCTGTGAGGGAAAAACATCAACAAAATATACCCACTGCATGGTTATTAACTTCATAAACCAAGATTAATTTATACCTCGAATTGCCAGACTTAATTTTTTTCTGGAACCACAAATGTCCTAGATACTTCACAGAAATGGTGCCTGGTCCTTTTTTATTTGAGGTTCCATATCTTTGAACTTTTTTTTTTTAAACCCATCATTACAAAATCAGTCTACTCACAAATATCTCTAGGTGTTTTCAAATAATATATTAAATAACACATCTCACTTTTTATATTTTTAAAATATGTTTTCCTACTAGAATCTTATCAAAATCTTTAAGATGCAATTCAGTGAAGGCGATGAATTTAAACATCTTTGGTTCTACCTGGGCTAGTATCTATGAACTTCATGTACTTCTCAGTGTGCTCTTGATACCCATAGCTTTCAGTAACTGTTAGGTGTATCACTGTATAGCCAACATTTATTTTTGACGTACTAGATAGAAAGATGCCTTTTAGTCTGAAAAAGCAACTTACTAGCCTTTTTATGGTATTACATGAGACGCTTCTTTTTTTTTCCAGAAAGATATTATTTAATCAACTAGTTAGCAGTGGAAATAGACCATGTCCTCAACATGTACTATCCCTGTTTGCTCTCCTTATTGTGTGAATATAAATAACATTGAACCTCATTTTTTTAAGGTAAAGAGCAGATCTGTGGATACTAAACAATTCTCTCTCCTCTCTCTCTCTCTCTCTCTCTCTCACAGTATATACACAACTCATCTCTATCTCTCTCAAAAAAGTGCTTGCATTCTCATGCAGTTGTACTTGCTTCATAATTTATTGTGACAATCTATTTATTTGACTCCACTATTCTCATCCTAGAGGAATATTGGAAATTTAACTATAAAGCAATCTAACTAACTTTCATTTATTATTGTATGATTATTCTTATTGTTTTGGAGTCCCATCTAGACTATTGTTTTCTTTTTATTTTTCAACCCAACAAGCCAAAATTTCAAAGGTGGAGAATTGTTGACTTAACTATTATTTTAGGAACCAATTCTTATTCTCTTTGTAAACAGTTCTTCCTAATACCTTCCTATCTCTTCACTTTTATGATCTTCTTATTAAGATTCCTAATTTATCCCACTACCCAGGTTAATATCTAACAAGAAATATTTTTGATTGCCTATACTATGTGCCTATACTACTATACTATACTATGAATGCCTGTACTGTATACTAGGCACAGTACAAGGCTCTAAAATTTTAGGTAAGAATATCAGTCTTCAAGTTGCATATAGACTAATGAGAAAAGTTGATAAATTAGGAGTTATAGAAGTTGTCAATAAATTCCAAATGACCTTATAGAAAGTCCCATGGAAACAGAGTGGCAGCATGCCTGATCTTGCTTTTGTCTTATTTATGTTGGTTTAATAAATTTAGATGCCTAATTAAGTGAAATTATATCTGAACTGATTTAAGAATTATAAAGCATGTTTACATTGTGTAATGAATTAATACAAATTTAGCAGCTTAAAACAATAGACATTTTATTCTCTCACAGTTTCTATGAGTCAGGAGCCTAGGCAAGATTTGAATGGGACATCTGCTTAGAGTTTCATATGTTTTCAGTCAAGTCATTCATTGGCTAGACTTTCCTAGTACATCTAGGATTGTTACACGTGAAAAATAATACACAATATTAAATTATCATATAGTGTTAGTTACACTCTAATGATGTGAAATTATACATACAGTGATGTATAAAAATCTTAAATCTTATTTCTTTTTTTCTTTTAAGGAAAATTTGATTTAACTGAAATTTTCCTATATAAAAATTTATGAGAAATAGAAACTACAGTATGATCAGTAGTTTGATCAAATGCCTCTGAATTCCCTTGTAATATTAATTCATAACATGGCCTTAGAAAAATGCCAATGTTAACTTATAATAGCATAGTAATTAAGTCAATTTTATTCTTTAAATTAGACTATTGGAATGTTAATATGCTTTATAATTCTTAAATCAGTTCAGATATAATTTCACTTAATTAGTCATCTAAATTTATTAAAACATGATCATTGATTTCATATACTTTGTCTTGCTAGAGTAGATACAAGGAAAAAGGAGCAATTATGAAATTGTATATTGCTGTCAAGTAAAATATACTATTTTCAACCTATTAGATTATATAGAATTATAAATACTTATTCAGGAAAAACATCTGTTAATTTATACATTTTGATTATACTGGTAAGCATATTGAAAAATGCAATTATGCACTTAAATGTATAATCCAACCAACTTCTGAGCCTACCTAGTTGACTCCTGTTCTAATAAATGTGCAACTTTGCCATTAAAGTTAATAACAACTTTTCCATTAAGAACCACATGTTTAAAGCAGTAATTAAGCCTCTATTTGATAGTTTTACATTTGTGCAAAAAGAAACATTTCTATCAACATGCCTATCAAGGAAAGGCCATTTGTTTTATTTTAGCTGTTCCATTTGAACTTTCAAATAAAATTGAAATGATTTGTGTAAAAGCTCTTTGAAGTAGAAACAGTTCTAAAAATCCCCTGAAAGATTCATAGAAATTCTAAGGTTAGAAAAAAATCTACAAAAGCACTAAAAATACATGCTATCAAATACCAGAAATCTGAAGAAATGTCTATTCTTCTGTAGAGGGGGCAGAATGAATGGTAGAACCATGACTGAGTCCCTGAGAGTATGTGCCTTCTGGGAAGAAGGCTTGACAGACCCCCTACAAACACACAAAGCAGCAAAGCACAAAGGCATTTATTGACACAACCAGGAGATCTGTCTTCACTGTGGTTTACAACTCGCAAACATCTGCTCTCTTTAGTCCTGGATTCACAAGACTGAACTGGGGACACTACTAGTGTATGTCATAGAGTTTGAAGGCCCAGAAACAGGAGCCCTGATGTTTGAGGGCAGAAGACGAATGTCTCAGTTCAAGAAAAGAAAATGAATTTCCCCCTTTTTCAACTTTTTGTGCTATTGAGAGTTCTCAACAGATTGGATGATGTCACGTCCACCCACATTGGTGAAGGCAGATCTTCTTTACTCAGTTTGTTGATTCAAATGCCCTCTTCTGGGAGCACTTGCACAGGCACACTCGGAAAATATATTTCACAAACTGAGTAACTCCTTGACCCGGTCAAGTTAACACATAAAATTAGCCATCATTGTGTCCTCTAATGCACATTTCTTTATAATTTTAATGAACTCCAACTAATTTTTTTTTTTTTGCCTATGACTTTGGTGTTTTTTTAAAGAGAAAAAAAACAGTGTGTTGTTTTTTTTTCCAGATTGATATGAGAGTACAAATGTTTAGGCTAAATTGGTTTTGCTTCCAAGGTAAAGTTGTAGTTTTGGTGGTGTGTCTAAGAAAACATTGCCAATTCCAAAGCCATGAAATTCATTTTTGTATTTCTATGCGTTTTAGTGTTTTCACTTTCACGTTTAGATTTTGGTGCACTGTAAATGAATTTTCCTATATTATGTGAAGTGAAGGTCCAACTTCGTATGTTGATAAGTTAATTATCCCAGGACCATTTGTTGAAGAAAATAGTCTTTCCTCATTGGCATCATTGCCAAAATAAATTTACTACAAATATGAGTTTGGTTCTGGATTCTTAATTCAATTCTATTGGTCTATATCTCTATTTTTATGCCAGTACTGTTTTTCTCACTATAACTAGTAAGATTTGAAATTGAGAAGTCTGAATTTTCCATCTTTGTTTTTCTTTTTCCAGATTATCTTGGTTATTCAGGGTTCCTTGTGATTTCATATGAATTTCAGGGTCAGATTTTTTATTTTTGCCAAAGCGGACATTGGGATTTTGAGAAAGATTGCATTTAATTTGTAAATTGTTTAGGATAGTTATTTATATCTTTACAATACTAAGTGTTTCTGTCCATAAACATGAAATGGCATTAAATGTCTTTCATTTATTTAGATATAATTTAATTTTTGTCAGCAGTGTTTTCCAGTTTTAGTCATACACCTTTATGGTTAAATTTATTATTAGAATTTTTTCTTGTTAATGTTATTATGATTAGAATTATTTTCTCAAGTTCCTTTTAGGCTACTCATTGTTATGATATAGAAACAATTGATATTTGAGTACTGATGATGTATTATGCAACTTTTTTGAATTCATTTATCATCTCTAATAGCTCCTTGTGAATTTAATTACTTTTATGGCTTAGTAGTACTCCATGATGTGTGGGTGTGTGTTTGTGTATAATATTTTATTTTTTCACTCATGAACTGATGGGCATTGGGGTTGATTCCCTATCTTTGCAATTGTGATGTGTGAATTGTGCTATGATAAGCAATTGAGTGCAGGTGTATTTTTTAGAAAATGACTTCTTTTCTTTTTGATAGTTACCCAGTAAGGAAATTGCTGGATTTAATGTTGTATCTACTTTTATTTCTTCGAAGAATCTCCATACCATTCTCCATAGGGGTTGTAATAGTTTGTAGTGCCACCAACAGTGTATGAGTGTTCCTTTTCCTCTTCATCCATGCCAGCATTCGTTGTTTTTTATTTTTTAACAACTGCCATTCTGACAAGGATAAGGCAGTATCTCACTGTGGTTTTAATTTGCATTTTCTTGATGATTATGAATGTTGAATATTTTCTCATATGTTTGTTAGCCATTTGTCTACCTTCTTTTGAAAAAATTCTATTCATGTCTTTTCCCCATTTTTCAAAGTGGTCATTTGACTTTTTCTTGCTGTTCTTTGTAGATTCTGGAAATTAGTCATTTGTCAGATATATAATTTGTGAATATTTTCTCCCATTCTGTAGGCTGCCTATTTCTCTGTTCATCATTTCCTTTGCTGGGCAGAAGCCTTTTAATTTAATGAAGTTCTATTGATTTATTTTTGTTGATGCTATATTTGTCTTTGGGGTCACTCTGCTCAGTTCCAGGGGCAGTGGCAGTACATGCAGGAAGGGTTTTTGGCCAGTAGGTCTACAGTAATGTGCAAGGGGCAATACCACCATGGCCATGCAGTATTAGGTATGCATGGGACCTCAGATGGACTGACTTCATTGAGCTATTGCTGGGAACACTATTCTGAGTTCTTTGGGCATGTTTTTCTTTAATTATTTTAGTATTTATTTAAGGTAAGGATTTTTGGAAGTCCAATATCTAGGCTTCCTCAGGGACAGTTTTTATTCATTTCTTTTGTGTATGCATGATTAAGTCACACTTTCTTTTTTCCTTTGCCTGCCTCATTTTTAAAAAAATGTATATTTTGAATATTATAATGTGGCAATGTTAGAAAACAGATTATCTTGTTCCCACTCAGGGTTTGGTTTTGCTAGATATTATAGTTACTTTTTGTTTAGAGCCAACTCTGAAACTATTTTTGTGAAGTATTTGTCATGTGTGGCCACTGTTTGTTCCAGCATCTCTGCTGTCTTACAAAAATTTCCTGAAATGCCAGCAGCCAAAAATAAACAATTAAGTATATTCTAGTCTTTGCATATTGGATATATGTTGGGACACCCCTTGAAAGCTTAGCCAGGTTTTTAAAAACTCTCTCTTAGTCTCTAATCCTTGCTTACAAAGTGGACATTTTGATTGACAGTATGATCTTGTACCTATAAAACCCCAGAGATTCTACTGAGAGACACTTGGAATTGATAAATACATTCAGTGAAGTCTCAGGACAAGAAACTAATGTACACAGATACATTTATTTATATTTAATGATAACAGTCAAATTGTGAATTAAATCAAAGATTCAATTACATTTAAAATGGGTACAAAGAAAATAAAATATCTAAGAATATATTTAACCAAGGAGGTGAAATACCTCTACAAAGAGAACTAAAAAGCACTGAGGAAATAAATTGCAGATGATACAAATAAGTAGAAAAACATATCATACTCACGTACTGGTAGAGTCAACATTGTTACAATGTGTATACTACCCAAAGTGACTTAAAAATTCAATGCAATCCCATGAAAATACCAACATTGTGTTTCCATGCCTAAAAGAAATAATTCTATATTTTGTTTTGGATCAGAAAAGAGCCTGAATATCCAAAGCATCTTCAGCAAAAGGAACAAAGCTGGAGTTTTCACATTGCCATACTCCAAGTGATACTACAAAGCTATAGCAACCAAAACAGCATAGTGTTGGCATAAACATAGAGACATAGACATATGAAACAGAACAAAAAACTCAGATATAAAACCATCAACATATAGCTAACTGATCTTTGACAAAGCAGACAACAATATCTACTGGGGGCAAAAAAAAAAAAATCCCTGTTCAATGAATGGTGCTGAGAAAATTGAATAGCCAGAATTAGCAGAAGAATGAAACAGAATCCACATATTTTACTAATCACAAAAATTAATATAAGATGGATAAAAACATTGCTATGATACTATAAAAAATTATATACGATGGATAAAAAAATTATTATGATACTATGATAATTTTAGAAAAAATGTTGGGAACACTGTGCTAGATATTGGCCTGGCAAAGAGATTATGATGAAGATCCCATTGGCAATCACAGCAACAACAAAAATAACCAAATGAAACTTGATTAAATTAAAAAAACTTCTGCATCACTAAGGAAATAAACAGAAAGTATGACTCAATCATGCATACACAAAAGAATGAATAAAAACTGTCCCTGAGGAAGCCCAGGTATTGGACTTCCAAAAATCTTTATCTTAAATAAATACTAAAAGAAATGAATCTACAGAATGGGAGAAAATATTTGCAAGCTATGTTTGATGAAGGACTAATAACCAGATCTACAATTAACTCAAGCAAATCAGCAAGAGAAAGACAATCCCATTAAAAAAGTAGACAAAAAACATGAACAGAAGCTTTTCAAAAGAAGATAGATAAAGCACCAATAAACATATGAAAAAGTGATAAACATCACTAATTATCAAGGAAATGCAAATTAAAACCACAATGAGATATCCCCTTATCCCTGTTAGTATGGCTTTGATTAAAAAGTCAAAGAACCATAGATATTGGCACGGATGCAGAGAGAAAAGAATGCTTATACATTATTGGTGGGACTGCAAGTTAGTAAAACCACTATGGAAAAGAGTATGGAGATTTCTCAAAGAACTATTAATTAAAGTAGTCCTACCATTTTATCCAGCATTCCCACTCTTGGGTACTTAACCAAAAGAAAAGTATTCATTTTATCAAAAAGACACCTCTGCTTAAATGTATATTGCTTCACAATTCACATTGTGAAGATGAGGAATCAACCCAAGTGCCCATCAATTCATGAGTGTATTAACAAAATGTGATATATGTATGTCATAGAATACTACTCAGCCATGAAGAAGGATGACTTAATGCCTTTTGCATCAATCTGGATGGAACTGAAGATTATCATCCTAACCAAAGTATCCAAATAATGGAAAAAGAAACACCACATGTATCACTATTAAATTAGAACTAACTAATGATCACACACATGGATAGAAGGAAGTAAAACTCATCAGAAATCTCTCAGGGGGTACAAGGAAGAAGGGGATGATAGTCAAAAACCTATCTATTAGGTACAATGAACATTGTCTGGGTGATGGACACTGTTATACTCATGATTCAAACATTATAAATATGATCCATGTAACCAAAAATTTTTGTACTTATGATAGTTATAAATAATTTAGAAAAAAAGAAATCTGTATCCCTTCAGCAGTTATTTATCACTGGGTATCTCCACTGAGTTCCTTATCAATGGCATCACCACTTAATCTGTAAGGCTCCACATGTTTTTAGGGCATTAATATTTTAGCTCCGTGTGATGCTATCTCAAATGCCATATACCAGAATAAGAAAGAGTAATCTCTATTTTACTATTTTAATGCTAATTTTATGGAACTGTTCATTCTTGCAGAAAACCACAGATTATAGACAAAAAATATAGCAAATTTTAATGTTTACCACTTTCAAACTGGAGTCTCAATAATTTTGATTGATAATTTTGTTTGTTCTTCCCCCCAAGTTTAATTGACCAACAATACAAAATGAATTTTCTATGTCTGAGGAGGGAAAATACAGAAGAAAGGGAATGAACCCTATACTCTAGGAAGTAACATTCAAGTGAAGGATGCAATTTTGCATAAAGCTGGCCCAATTCACAGCAAAAGTATGTGAAATTGAAATAGGTATCCCTTTCTGGTGCATGAGAAAAGCTTGCTTAGTGTATATTGCATTCCAGCATAAGAATAAGAAAAATGCATTTCTTGCTGCAGTGGATTCAGTCTTGTACTGTGATAACCTTGATCTTAATAAGGTGCTCCTTGGAAGGCATCATTTTTGTTAGTGTGTGTGGTGTTCACTAATTTCTGTAACATAGCCAGACAGACCATAACAATTTGTGGGAGTAAAGGGAGGAATGCATTTTTCTACAGTGGTAGAGACAAAGAGTAAACAGATGCACATGATCTAAAAGAATGAGAAATTTGACAGTAAACAATGAGAGCAGCAAGAGAGTGACGTACTAGGAAAAAGACTGGAAAGAGCAAGACAAAGCAGCTAACCATGAAATTTGATGAATACTTGAGCGGTCAACTCTGAGAATGGTCTGTAACAAAAGGCAACAAATTGGTTGTATTGATAAGATAAAATGATATTAAGAAAGACAATAAATTTTGAGTGAATAACTTAGGTTTTGTTTTTTGAAGACATTGAACATAGGCTGTATCCTATTTCATCTTTGTTTCAGAGTCCGTAGGACCAATGTTGAGAATATATTAAAAGATAGAGACGAAAATTGGAATTGGGAAAGCTAGCTAATAGGTTTTTTAATCTAGTCTCTACTGCCCTCTGGTTTGCTTTCTATAATCCAGATGAGTGATATCCAAGGGCCACAATTTGATTACTACCAGTAGAAACAGAAAGAAGGGCTGGCCTTGGTGCCTCACAAATGTAGTCCCAGGGAGGGTGAGGTGGATAGAGTGCTTCAGGTCAAGAGGTCAAGACCAGCCTGGGCAACATAGCCAGACTTCATCTAAAAATCGTTTCTAATTGTCTGAGCATGGTGGCTTATGCCTGTAGTCTGAGCTACTAGGGTGGCTGAGGCAGGAAAATCATTTGAGCCTAGGACTTTGTGGCTGCAGTGAGCTAGGATAACACCATTGCACTCCAGCCTGGGTAATAAGAATGACACCTCATCTCTAAAAACAAATGAACAAAATGAAAAACAGAGAAATGGATGTAAGAAGCAATAGTGAAAGAAGCAACACAGTTTGACTTGAGGAAAAGGAAGAGGAAAAAGAAAAACAGGGATAAAGGAGAATAAGAAAGAGAAATCCAGATATAAAAAAGCAATCTTAGTGATGATATGCATAATATTCATACTTAAAGGAAAGCAAGTTTTCATTTACTTGCAGAGCAAATTGATGGCAAGTTTTTAAATATAAACTTTGTCCAAGAAATATTGTAATGGTGGGAAAGTTATGACTATTGATTTCATTTGTGTAGGGAGGTCTAGCATCTGGGTACAACTTCCTGGTATTTACTGAGAGAATGTCATAGAACATACTCTATGCTTTTATGATATATGTTATTCCATTTAAGTATATATTACCTTATCCAAATGTTTGTAGAATAATTTCTCAGGCACACAGTTAAGATTGTGTTTAAATTACTGTATTTTTCAATGTGAGCATCCAAATCTTTTTATGTTTTTCTCTTTACCCTAACTGAGTCTTCTAGAGTATCTTTTTGACTTATTATTAATTATTCAATAAAAATTTATGTTTCAAATGAATAGCAATTATTCTTCCCAGTTCAGGCTTATCATATAAATTTGGAAAAGTCAAGTAATCACCTTGAATGATTAATGGCCTTTTTCTAGGGAATGCAGTTTAATATTTCATTACTTCAAATTAGCTCTCATTTGCCTATCTAATCGTCAAATTTAAATAACATCCATTTGTGATTCAAATAAATAAGTTACTAAACTGGCAAATAGTAGGCTCAGGATAAAAGAATAAGTACAATTTAAGATCTTTAAGATAACATGGATGTTATCTTGGTAAATACCTTTTTCTTTATATTCAAGTTATTTGTGTCTAGAGGGCATCCATGATGTGTCCAAGGCCACCTAGTTAATTAGTTACAGAGCTAGGATTAGAACTTTTCTTTCCAATTCCACATTTGTGTCCTCCTTTCTGGATAATTAATAATTGGTCTTCTGACAAAGTTGTACACATACCTGTTATTTCAGAATTGCAAATAACTAGATTCATGAATTTAAAAATATATATGTTGTTTTTCTTACTATATTGTCACAAAGTATAGTTATAATTAAGCATGTACACTTGGAAATATGAAATTAAGAACAGAAAGGAACTTCTATAGGGAACTATAAGGGCAGCTTCCAAAGACAAGGGTCTGCTATGAGGGGAAGAGAAAACTTCTTAACCTTATGAAGGTTCAAAAAAGGAGGATTAATAGGAGAATAGGTATACATTCATTAACTAGAATGAGGAAAAAAATCACAGAATGATTACCCAATAATCCAGGGCAGTATAGATATTTATATACTATTTTTCATAGGGGAAGGGGTATATGGTAAATGTACACTATTCTTTTCAGGATCAGTAAATCATTAGGGAAAGTAAATTAAACCAGGAAGTAGGAAGCATATATTATGGGATGGTGAGGGGTGGAGTTGCACAGGAGCAAACATTGCCTTATTGTGCAAATAAAGTCCCTTGGGCAATCTCTTGGAGCTGTTCTGAGAAGAAGCAGATGAAAATTATGTGTGGGAGACTCCCAGCCTCTTCTCTTTTCTGCCTAACAATTGGTTGATCTTTCAACTGGTTGATCTTTCCTGCTGATTTCATGAGATCATTAAGGAGAGGGTTTAAGCCAGTTACATTTCTTTTAGAAAGAAATTTTCTTGATTAGATAAGAAAATTCCAAAAAGTGACCCTCCCTTCACACTGAGCTGGAAAAGAAAAGGTGAGAAGGACCTTAATTGTTAGGCAGCTTCAAAGGCCTTTCAGTATGTCAAAGCACCAATCTTTGGCATCTCACTTTCTGAGCCCGAACATTTCTCTGGCTGAAAGTTTCTTTACAGTTTCATACAATAAACCTGATATGGTGGCTGTGGAGAGAAAAACTGAGTTAATAGCTGAGAAGCAAAGTATTCCATTAAACCAGTCTCCCTTTTATGGGAATAGTCCAGTCCAGTTAAAGAGTTATGTCCCATTTCAGAAGATGGCATTGTAGATGAACTTGGAGTAGGCCATATGTCAACAGACATGAAGTCTGTTTATATACGTGCAAGTTGATTTAGCAATTTCTTTAAAAGTTTATATCAACTTATCTAGCTTCAATTTGTAAGCCTTTAAGAAAAGCACAGTTTTAATTTCTAGTGATGTTAGTCAAAAAGGTGGGAGGAAAATTGAAAATGTTAGCTTGGTGACTTACATCCAGGAAAAAATTCAGTGTTCATTTTAATTATAAGCAAATAATAAAAACTTAAGAGCAATAGACAGGAGTAGAAGGTAAAATGGATGTACTATAGTTTTCTTTTAAAGCACAATGTTATTTTCTCTCCAGCCCCCCAGTTCTCCCAAGAACAAATTATAATAAGACTAATTTATTTTCAAAATAGGATTGAGTTTTCGTATACTTGGTTTGATTATTGCATAAAAAACAGAAATAATGGCTTTTGCTGGGGAGGGTCAAGATGGCCGACAGGCACCAGTTTCCGACAGAAGCTCCTGTTCGGAGGAAAGAATAAAGTCCAGAGAAACCCTCAACAAAGTCAAAAACTGGGATCCCAGCTGAGAGAGAAGAGTGATACCGGCAGGACACCTCTTCTGAGGCAGGGGGAGACTTCTAGAGGACAATCCACAGGTACATAAATCACCCCAAAGGAATAGCGCCCATCCCCTCCCCCAAGAAAGGTGTGCTTTTCCTTTATTTCCTCTTCAACCGCTCCTCCAAGACTCCTACAGGCCACCGATAAACTGAGGACCTATTCTCTCACTTCACGAGTGAGAGCTGCCAACAGAGAAGTTTACTACCCTGGAGGAACCCAGTTGAGACTCGGAATACCCTACCCCAGGCAGAAAAGTGGAACTGGCGTTTGCACTGCCATTTTGAGTTTCCAGTCCACTCTTCCTCCCCTTGCTGACAGAGACAGGGAGAGGAGACCCAAGAACAGCATCCACCAACCCTTTCAAGACCAAGCCCCCGTCCCAGTCCTTCACGGGGAGAACTGCTTGCTTCACACTTTCTACATACAGACAAATCCCCCTCAGTCAGCGGATTCTGCACTCAGCTGTCTTCCCGGCTGCTATCTGCACTTCCAGAGACCTTGGTGCTGGTGACCAGGATTGACACTGGACAGGGAGGGCTACACACCCCGCCAGGCATCCGCCTCCAGGTCTTTGGTGGCCCTTGATGGTGATTGACTTCTGCTGGGTCGGGTTACTGAGCAGCACCCACCTCCTGGAGCCCTGCTAGCCTGAGGCTGCCATCGACTCTTGCCGGGGAGGGTTGTGCAGTCCCGCCAGCTGCTTGCCTGCCTCTAGGGCTTTGGCGGCAGGTGAGGGCAATTGACTTCTGCTAGGGCAGGTTGAGCAGCCACGCATCTGCCTCCTGGGGCCCCCTAGCCCTGGATCACCACCAACTCCTGCCTGAGAGGGTCACGCCGTCCTGCCAATCGTGCGCCAGCCTCCAAGGCTTTGGTGGCCAGCAAGGGGAACTGACTTCTTCTGGGTGGGTCACCAAGTCTCACACCCGCCTCCCGGGGTCTTGTCGGCTGGCAGTCACCAGCAGCTCCTGCTGGGGAGGGTTGTGCCATCCACCAGTGGCACGCCCGCCTCTGGGGCTTGGCAGCTTGTGAGGGCAGCTGACTTCCATTGGGGCAGGTCTCGCAGACATGCGCCTGCCTCCCAGGACCTCCCAGCAGGTAGTCACCACCAACTTCTGCCGGAGAGGGTTGCGCCGTCCAGCCTGTGGGGCTTTGGTGGCCTACAAGGACAATTGACTTCTCCTGGGGCAGGTCTTGCAGCCACGCACCCGCCTCCCAGGGCCTTGCCAGCTCGTGGTTGCCAGCAGCTCCTGCCTGGGAGGGTCGCGCTATCCCGCCAGCCGTGCATCTGCCTCCGGGGCTTTGGTGGCCAGTATGGACAACTGACCTCTGCTGGGAAAGATTGCACCTGCCTCCCAGGGCCTTGACAGTGACATTGACTCCTGCAGGGGTGGGCTGCATCACCCCACCTGCTGACCCCGTCTCCTGGGGTCTTGCCGGGTTGTGCCCAGGAGAAAACTAGAAGAAGCCACTGGTAGAACAGTTTTAGGGACAGTTTCAGAAAGGTACAAATTCAACATGGGATGAAATCAGCGGAAAATCTCTGGCAACCAGAATAACCAGAGTAGATTAACCTCCCCAAAGAAGGATAGGGTAGACACAATGGAAGACCCACTACATAAACAGATATCTGAAATGTCAAAAATTGAGTTCAGAATCTGGATAGGAAGTACGATCAACAGGTTGGAGGAAAGGAGGGAGCTAGAATTTCAAATCGTTCAAAAGCTGTCCCAGGAATTCAATGATTTCAGAGATAAAATGATCAAGGATTACGATACACTGAAACAAGAGGTTACAGATTTGAAGATTACTGTTGAATCCCTCCATCAGAGGATGGATGAGGCAGAAGATAGGATCTCCAACACTGAAGACAAAGACTTTGAATGCACCCAGACTTCCAAAGATTTTGACAAATGGAGAACAAAAACAGATCTCTCACTCAGAGAGATCTTGGATAACTTGAAGAAAACTAATATTCGCCTTATAGGAATCCCTGAAGGTGAAAAAGTTGCTTCACAAAACACAGAGGCACTCCTTGACAAAATTATGAAAAGAACTTTCCAGACATGCCAAGGGACCCTGAAATTCAAATAGCAGCTTCAAAATCCCAGCATGACTCAACCCGAACAAGACATCCCCCAGGCATATCATAATCAACTTCACTAAAGTTAACATGAAAGAGAAAATCCTGAAAGCAGCTAGATGCAAGAAAACATTAACCTACAAGGGGAAGAATATTAGAATGACTGCAGATCTCTC